>PVKS010026275.1:0-28859 GCA_004027875.1 Aplodontia rufa | reverse complement strand
CTTCATTCCCCCCTCACTACATCTCCAGGTATCCTAGGCAAGGTGCCCCCTGTTTGTGTAAAAATTCATACATGTTGAGGTTATTATTACCTTAGCCATCTATCATACTGTTTCCAGTTGTATTCTAGCTTCCACAAATAAGAGAAAACATTTGGCCCTTGAGTCTCTGAAATTGGGATACTTCACTCAGCATAATTTTTTCCATCTCCATCCTATTGGCGGCAAAAGCCATAATATCATTTTCTCTAATAGCCAAGTAGTATTCCCTGTATATATGTACCAAAGTTTTTGAATCCACTTGTCCAGCGAGGGGCATCTGGGTTGGTTCTGTAATCTAGCTGTAGTAAATTGAGCTGCTATAAACATGGATGAAGCCATATCTCTATAATATGCTAATTCTAACTCTTTTGGGAAAATACCCAGGAGTGGGATAGCTGGGTCATAAGGTGGTTCCAGCCCTAATTTTTTGAGGAGTCTCCAAACTGCTTTCCAGAGTGGCTGAACCAGTTTGTAGTCCTACCAGCAATGTGACAGTGTTCCTCTTTTCCCACAGCCCCTCCAGCATCTATCGTTCATATTCTTCATTTTTGCCACTCTAACGGGAGTGAGGTGGAATCTCAGTGAAGTTTTGATTTGCATTTCTATTATTGTTAATGATGTGTAGAGCATTTTCTCATATATTTATGGGCTTTCTGCACTTCCTCTACTGAGAAGTTTCTTTTTAGTTCCGTAGCCCATTTATTGATTGGATTATTTGTGGTTTTGTTGTTTAGTTTTTTCAGTTCTTTGTATATTCTGGGTATTAGCCTTCTGTCCAAGGGGTAGCAGGCAAAGATTTTCTCCCATTCTGTAGGATCTCTCTTGACACTCTTGACTAATTCTTTAGCTGTGCAAAATCTTTTTAGTTTAATTGCATCCCATTCATTTATTCTTGACTTTACTGCTTGCACCATGGGA
Organism: Aplodontia rufa; assembly: GCA_004027875.1. Classification (NCBI taxonomy): domain Eukaryota; kingdom Metazoa; phylum Chordata; class Mammalia; order Rodentia; family Aplodontiidae; genus Aplodontia; species Aplodontia rufa. Next base: position 27,902 of record PVKS010026275.1, on the reverse strand, counting down.
GTTTTGTTAAGGAAGGTGGCACCAACCCCTATGTCCTGTAGTGTTGATTCTACTTCTTTTTCAAGTGAATTTAAAGATGCTGGCTTAATATCCAAATCTTTGAACCATTCTGATATAATTTTTGTGCAGGGTAAAAGGTAAGGATCTAATTTCAGTTGTCTACAAATGGCTTTCCAGTTTGTCCAACACCATTTCTTGAACAGGCTTTCTTCCACACTATAATTTTGCCCCCTTTATCAAATATCAGATAGTTAAAGGTATGGGGGTTCCTCTCAGATCAGTTCTGTTTTGATACCAATACCATGCTGTTTTTGTTACTATGGCCCCGTAGTATAATTTCAGGTCAGAAATTGAGATACCCCTTGCTTCTTCCTTCTTGCTTAGTAAGGTTTTGGCTAATCTGAGTCTTCTATTATTCCATATGAACTTGAGAATTGCTTTTTCTATATCCATGAAGAATGACATTGGTATCTTGATGGGGATTGCATTAAATTTGTACAGGGCTTTGGGTAGAATGGCCATTTTGATTAATTAATTCTGCCTAACCATGAGCATGGAATGTTTTTCCATCTACTCAGGTCTTCTGCAATTTCTTTTTCTAGTGTTTGATAGTTTTCATTGTAGAGGTCCTTAATATCTTTTGTAAGGTTGATACCCAAGTATTTTAATTTTTTGGAGGAGATGGTGAATGGGAAAGATTTCCTGATTTCTTCTTCTGCAGACTTGTTGCTGGAGTAAAGAAAAGCTAGCCATTTGTTGGTGTTGATCCTATAGCCAGCCACTTTACTGAAATCTCCTATAAGCTCTAGAAGTCTTCTAGTTTAGCTTATTGGGTCTTCTAGGTATAGAATCATGTCATCAGCAAATAGAGACAACTTGACTTCCTCATTTCCTTCACGAATTCCTTTGATTTCCTTCTTTTGCCTGATAGCTCTGGCAAGGGTTTCGAGGACTGTATTGAAGAAGAGTGGTGAAAGCGGACAACCTTGTCTTGTTCCTGAATTCAGTGGAAATGCTTTCAGTCTTTCTCCATTGAGCATAATGTTAGCTATGGGTCTGTCATAAATGGATCTACCATAGTTGAAGTATCTTCCCTTGATCCCTATCTTCTCTGGGGTTTTGAGCATAAATGGGTGTTGAATTTTATCAAAGGCCTTTTCTGCGTCAATTGAGATGATTATGTGATTTTTATTTTTAATTCTGTTTAAGTGGTGAATTACATTTATTGATTTTCGAATGTTGAACCAGCCTTGTTTTCCTGGAATAAAGCCCACTTAATTATGATGTATTATCTTTTTTTAAATGTACTTTTGGATCTAATTAGCTAGAATTTTATTAAGGATTTTTGCATCTATGTTCATCAGGGAAATTGGTCTCTAGTATTCTTTTCTTGATGTGTTTTTGTTGGATTTTGATATCAGTGTAATAGTTGCTTCCTAAAAAGTGTTTGGGAATGCTCCCACCCTATCAGTGTCATGGAAGAGCTTATAGAGGATCGGTGTTAACTCTTCTGTGAAAGTTTGGTAATAATTCTGCCGTATATCCATCGGTCCTGGGCTTTTCTCTTTTGGAAGAGCTTTGATTTCTGCTGCAATTTCACTACCTGATATAGGTTGGTTTAGATTTTCAGTGTCCTTCGGTGTTAATGTGGGGATGTTATATGTGTCCAAGTATCTATGCATATCCTCCAGATTATCAAACTTGGCAGAATATAAATTTTCAAAATGAGTTCTGATAATCTTCTGGATTTTGGTTGAGTCTGTGGTGATATCTCCATTTTCATTTGATTTTGTTGATTTGCTTCACTTTGTTTTTCCTTTTGATGAGGTTGGCAAGGGGTTTGTCAATCCTGTTTATTTTTTCAAAGGAACAACTTTGTGTTTTGTTGATAATTTTATTGTTTTGTTGTTGTTGTTGTTGTTCTCAATTTCATTGATTTCATCTCTGATTTTAGTTATTTCCTGTCTTTTATTAGCTTTTGGACTGGATTGTTTCTCTTTTTGCAGGCTTTGGGGTTGTCATGTAAGGCTATTTATTTGGGCTGTTTCTATAGATTTTTGATGTACTCAGTGCTATAAATTTACCTCTTAAGAATACCTTCATACTGTCTCAGAGATTTTGATATGTTGTTTCCTCATTCTCATTCATTTCCAAGAATTTCTTGTTTTCTGCTCTCATTGCCTCTTTTATCCGTCTTTTGTTTAAAAGGGAATTATTCAGTTTCCAAGTATTTGAGTAATTTCTGTTGTTTTTCTTGTTGTTGATTGCTAAGATCATAGCATTGTGGTCTGACTGGATACATGGGACTGCATCAGCTTTTATGTATTTCTTAAGTTTAGCTCAGTGAACTAGGATGTGGTCTATTTTAGAAAAGGATCTGTGAGCTGCTAAGAAGAAGGTAAATTCAGCCTACTTAGGATGAAATATTCTGTAGATGTTTGTTAAGCCTGATTGATTAAATGAGTTGTTCAGATTAGAGATGTCTTTATTAATTTTTTGCTTTGATGATCTGTCTAGTGTTGATAATGGTGTATTGAAGTCCCCCAGTATTGTTGTGATGATATCAATGAGGGGTTTAATGTCCTTGAGTATTTTATCCATATATTTGAGGGGGGGTGTAATTGGGGGAATGAATGTTAATTATTATATCTTGTTGATGAAATGTCCCTTTTAGTATGATGAAGTGTCCATCTTTGTCCTTTCTGACTAGTTTTAGATCTATATTAATTTTATCAGATATTAGGATCACCATGCCAGCTTGCTTTTTTGGGTGACAGGCCTGTTAGATATTTTGCCAACCTTTCACTTTCAGTCTGTGTCTATTTTTGAGTGTGAGAAGTGTCTCCCATAGACAACATATTGTTGGATTTTGTTTCTTGATCCAGTGAGCCAATCTGTATCTTTTAATTGGGGCATGGAGACCATTCATTGGGAAACTGAGTCTCACACTTTGTGACTGTTGCAGAGTTTTGAGCCATCTTGGGAATCTATTGGTGTGTAATATGGTTATTGACTCTCACTTGCTTAAGAGTTTAGGGTATTATTAGCATTTTCTCTGAATGAAGAATATCCTTGGGAATATTCTGTAGCGCAGGGTTTGTGTTCATGGATCTTGCTAACTTGAGTTTATCATTGAAGTATTTAATTTTCCCATCACACTTAAAGCTGAGTTTTGCAGGATATATTATTTTTGCTTGAAAATTATTTTCTTTTAAGGCTTGAAAAAAATGTTGTTCCAAGCCCTTCTGGCCTTCATTGTCTGATGTGAAAAATCCATTGTGATCTTAATTGGTTTCCTGTAGCTGCTTTTAGAATTCTCTCTTTAATTTCTCTGTTATTCATTTTATATATGATATGTCTTCATGAATTTCTCATTTGATTCGGCTGGTTTCTTGTCCTATAAGCATTTTGGATGTGGTATTCTGTTCAATTCTAATGTAAGGGAAGTTCTCCTTTATAATTTCAGTTAGAAATTTCTTAATGCCCCTTGTTTGCTGTTCGGAGTTTTCATCTAGTCCAATGACTCTCAGATTATTTCTCCTCATCTCTTCAAATATTATTTGGAAGTTCTGGTCCTGTATCGTAAGTTTGTTCTCTTGCCTGTCCTCCTTGAACTCGACATGGCTTAGCCTGTCTTCATTATCTGATGTACATTCTTCAAGAACTGAGGTTCTGTTTTCAGTAGAGTTTACTCTCGTGTTAGTATCTTCCAGTGAAGATTTGATTTGGTTAACAATGTTTTTCAATTCTGATAGCTCTGCTACATCTCTTTTCAGGGTATCTAATTCTTTATAAAGATGATATTTCATCTCATGGAATTGCTCCCTTATTTCCTTATAAAAAGTGTGTCTCATCACTTGATATTGATCTCTGATCTCTTTGCTTAATTCTTCTTTCATCTATTTGATTGAGTTACTAATCATAATGTTGATACAATTTTTTAGGTTTTCATCTAGGGCCCTGACCATGAAGTCCCTGGATGAGGAGCTGTGAGGTTGAGGAGGGGAGTTATTTACCCTTTTCCTCATTTTCAGATACAGGGGGTGTGTCTTGAAGACTGACCGTGAGTATTACTTATGTAGGGGTAATTGGAGCTTCTTATGGCTTTGCTCCATTGTAATGGGATGCTATTTGGGAAGTTCAGATCCATAGCTGCCAGTCCAGTCGGTGAAGAGTTGAGAGCCTTTAAGTGCATATACTAGATAGTTTCAACTAAAACAATTATAATAATGATTAGCACCTATAGGAGCAGTTTTCTTCCATGAGAGTTCTCACAATATATTGCCATAACAAGCAATTACCCATTTTGAAGGATGCCCTTTTCTTCAGTTAGCTGGGCCTCTGTAAGTGGGGAGAAGAAATGACTGGAAAGACAAGGAAGTGAGGTGGGGAGGTAGTTTAGAACTCCTGACTTAGAATAAAGAGGTACAAGGGTTTAGGGTGGTGTAAGTTATTCAGTTAGGAATAAGGAAAAGATAGAAATGGGATGCATGTGGGTAAAGATTTTGGGTGAGGATGAGAGAAAACAGCATTGGGGGAAGAAGAGGTTAGTATGGAGCATGGTTTCCTTCGACCCAAGAAGACTGAGAACTAGTTTGCTATCATGAAGAGTTTTCCTGGTTGGATTCCAACACTATGGAGACAGCAGTTGAGTTCAAGAAGACACATTGACAGTAGAAACCAACCACCAATACATACAAGACAAAATATATATATATCCAAGAACACCAAATTCGGTAATAACAATAAAGCTAAAAAAGATTTTAAAAAATTAAACAGTTAAAAGTTAAAAATACTAGACAGCAGCAGGATCCACAATAAAAATAAAAATTACAAAAAAAAATACAGGAGTTGGGAAAGTTCTGAGTTTTTGCCACCTAGGTCAATGTGTACTGTGGGGGAATGGGTTCATATCTGCCATCTAGCTGAAGACTCTTCCCAGTTGAACTTATCAGGGGGGGACGCAGCTTGGTAATGTCTGGTGGCCTTGGGTTTTCCTAGAGGATCTCCTCAAAATTTTCTGCTGCAGAAGGGTAGAAAACCTTGCCCTCTCCCACTTCCTGTGAGAATAGAGTTCAGTACCACCTGAGACGCACTCCTGGGCAGATTATGATCTTAAGCCAGGCACCCAGGAGCTGTAGGGAGTCTAGTGGATCCTGGTGTAGATGTATGGGTCTCTGTTCCAAGGAGAGTGGCCAACCTGAAGTTAGCTTCTCCAGATTTGCTGTTGCCACGCTCTTGGTTGTCTTGTGATCTTCAGAGGCCCCAAGAACTGCTCTGTAGGGGTGTCACAGTCCCAGCAAGGGAAGGAGGCTCCAGCCTAACTGGGTCAGTGTTTCTGTGGTTCTCAATTGCAGCCACTAGAGGGCGTGGAAGCCCAGTCCCACCTGAAGAGCTCAGGACCTGTGGAATCTTGGCTATGCACAGAACTTGGAGGTTGAAAGAGAGCCCATGCTGTCCCTTTTGTTCAAAGGTTCCTGAGGCTGGTGTTAGTCCCTGCATTGTTCGAGAGTTACAGGCAGCTTTTGGAGAAACTGAAGGAAGAGGCTACCTTGGGAAAAATATCCCCTACTGAGCCGAGTTCCATTCACAGACTCCTCCCTTTCAGGTGTGTAAGAGGGCAGGCAGGAGTCCACCACGAGCTGGAAAGGGGTTTCCCAGTACCATAGAGCCTCTTGGGCAGACAGCCAGGACACAGAGTGCTTAGATCTGCTTCTCTGTTCGTGAAGACTGAGGACCCTAGTCCATGCATAAATGTGTCTGGTTTCAGGTTTTACTTTTGCTGAGGGAGTGACCATCCCTGCTCTCAGGGAAATCTCAAAATTGCGACCAGAGCCACTCAGCTGAGTTGCAGGAGGAACAACTGTAGGTTCGCTATTGTGAGTGATTAAATCATTCCCAGAGCTTGAGAATCAGCTGTTAACAAACTGAACATGGGAGTCTGTTAAGGCGTTCCCAGCTGTGTCCAAGTTAGATCACTTAAGCCCTGCTTCCTCCCCGCCCGCCAGCTTTGAAGTCAGTAGGGATCCAGCAGGCAGGACAAACTCATCTAGATTTGTTAATGCAAAGCTCTTTTCCTTTGCTATTAAAGAATTGGGGGCTGGGTAAGGATCCCACACACCATGGGATCCTACCATTGTGCAATCCTGCAGCTTGAAGTTTGACTCAGGAGCATCTTGGGATGGTTGCTGGTGGAGTGGGCGCCATCCTCCTACTTCCCAGTAGTATCTTTTAAAAGTGCAGTTTTCAAAGAAGAAAACTGTTCTGCTTATGTTCATATTCTTTAACAATATTCATCTGTAGTACTTTTTATTCCCAATGTTCCATTAAGTTCCTTGTACTTCATAGACCCGGCTTCAATCATAGCAGCCCATTAATGCTATACTTATATGACAGTAACTTATAAATCATCCTGTATACTATTTTACATCTGAAGAACAATAATTTACATAATCATAAATCTGTCATTTAAATATAAATATTTTAAAGACATTTAACTTACTCCTAATAAATCTATGATTTTTTTGTTTTCTATTTTTCTAATGATATAACTATTACATTTATGATTTGGATTATAAGCACTGAAAAGAATATAAACATTTTCATGGTTGCCATCTATTTTAATACTGTTCTTATTTAAAAATCAGGAATTTTCTTTTCCTAAAAATACCTAATCTGATTATTATAATAATTTTTATACCAAATTCCATGTATTTCTATGCCAATAATTTCTCTTTGTTAATAATTTCTCTTGCACTCTTCTGAGAAATATCAAATGATACCCTTCATATATTATAGTAGAAGTAGAAGAAATGAGCTAGGCATGGTGGCCTACACCTATAATCCCAGCGGTTTTAGAAACTCAAGATAAATAACTTTCACCCTTAGGTGTCCTACCTAATAAAAGTTTAAAAAATTTTGAATTGTTTAAATCTTACCATTAATTATTCATATGATTTGTATTATTTATATCTCATGAATTGTACCATCATCAATGAGTAAATTTGCCAGATGGAGGGAGGTGACATTTTGACATTTTGACCTGTTCAAGCTGTCATGCCATGTTCTGTTCTTTAATACAAAATCATTAATTTTTGTACTTTAACAGAATTTCTGATTACAGATCAAAATACTTAGTCATTATGTTTACAATTTTTTTCTTCCATCCATAGAGTAAAATTGGTCAAACCTAAATTGTGTATGTATTTGTTTTGTTTTGTTTTGTTTTTTTCACCAAGTGTTTCATTGTTTCCACTTGAAAGCATTGCAGTGGGCCCTTGTAGTACCCTGAAGAAAAAGCATTTCCATCCTTCCTGGAGTTAAATAATTTTTAACTCTTTCCTGCCTACTAATCACAGCGTACCACTACACTAAGTACAGTATATACCACAGTGAACCATGCAAACATAAAAGTGATAATACTCTTTTACGTCTGTTTACTTAACTGCTTCACAATTTTTGCCAAATTATTTCCTCCACTTTTAATTCTCACAGTGACCCTATGTGGTAGCCAAGTTATGTTCCTTTTGATAGTTTACAGATGAAGAGAAATAATACAACAGACTGAATTTATTTTTTTTTTTCTTCCATCTCTTTGCTTTTGTTTTTGGGGTTTGGTTTGGTTTGGTTTGGTTTTTGCTGAACCCAGGGCCTCAGGCATATCATGCAAGTACTCTACCATTGAGCCATAACCCCAACCATCTTGATTTTCTTTTCTGAAAACTATATTAAATTATTTTCATTTAATAATTATTGGTTTGGGAAAACTGGATTTCATCTGTGGAAATTACAGTAGGATCATAACTCAAGTTTTATACTAAAATAAATTTTAAAGACTTAAAAATAAAACTAATGCCCAAAAATACAAGAAGAAAATATAATATGGGTAGGTTAATATTAAGTTACCACTGTGATGTGGTAGGCCTTTATAAGTTATTAGCAAAACTTAAAAGCCACAAAAAGTATCTGCCAGGCACAGTGGACTATGCCTATATTCCCAGCAACTTGGGAGGCAAGAGGATTACAACTTTGAGACCAGTCTTGTCCACTGAGCAGGACCTTTAGCAACCTAGTGAGACCCTGTCTCAAAATAAAATGAAAAGGACCAGGATATAGCTTAGAAGTGGAGCCCCCCTGGATGTGATCCCCAATACAGAAAGAAGAGGGGGAGGGGAAAGAGCAGGAAGAAAGGGAATAAGGGAAACTATTAATACTTTTTTCAATATGGCAAGGGCTTCTATAAATTTGCAATTTAAGGACAAATATCATAATTAATAGAAAAACTAAAAATCACAAGATACAGGGCTGGAGCGGTGGCTCGGCGGTTATGGCGCTTGCCCGGCATGTGCAAGTACATGGGTTCAAACCCCAGCACCCATATATACAACTAAGTGTCAGAGCAATGAAAGCCACGTTAAAAACTCAATAAAAAATTGATTCTCTCTGTGTCTCTCTCCTCTCTCACTGTCCTTCTCTCTTAAAAAAAAAAAATCATAAGATACCATTTTCAAAGATCATACTGACGAAAATCAAAACATGTAATGATTCAGTTTTTGGTGCAACCTCTCTGCCAATGAGTCTCAAAATGTGTTTCGAAGCCTTTGGGGGAGTCCCTACAACTTTCAGGGAGTTCACAAATTCAAAACTGTTTTTATACAATGCTAATTTACGTTTTGCCTTCTTCACTGTGTTGACATTTGCACTGATGTGGCAAAGCAATGGCAGATAAAGCTGTTTTCATTTTAACAAAAATCAAAGAGATAACACCAAACTGTCCATTCATTGTGTTCCTCACTGACTTATTAAAACAACAAAGTAGGAGGAAGAAAATAAAAAGAAAATTTTTAAAAATAGCAAACATTAATTTTTATAAATATCATCCGTTCCATATTTATCTTTTTAATAACCTACATTGGGAAAAGAAGAAAAAGACTTTGGCAGAGGGGAGGGTTGGTTACTGGGGATTGAACCTAGGGTTGCTTTCCCACTAAGCTACATCTCCAGCCCTTTTTGCTTTTTATTTTCAGACAGGGTCTCACTAAGTTGCTAAGGCTGGTCCGAAACTTGCAGTCCTCCTTTCTCAGCCTCTGGAGGATTATAGTCATATGCTACCATGCCCAGCTAGAAAAACTGTTTATACAACAAATATGTTTATTATCTTGACAAAAAGCACTGGTATGATTGGGTTGCAAGCTCATGTAACCATTTTTTTTTTCCTGTGTAGCACCATTTTTTATTTAGAAGAAAAACAGACAAACGTTGCTTATTTCAACTTGGGTATTTAATAAAAGTTTTCTCTAAACTAATAAAGTGAACTTGTCACTTACAGAAAACAAATGATGAGAGCTGGAGCAGTGGCTCGGCAGTTACAGGGCTTGCCTGGCATGCGCGAGTACATGGGTTCAAACCCCAGCACCCCTGTACACAACTAAGTGTCAGAGCAACGAAAGCCATATGAAAAACTCAATAAAAATTTATTCTCTCTTTCTCTCTCCCTCTCCCTCTCTCTCCCTCCCCCTCTGTCCTTCTCCCTTAAAAAAAAAAAAAAACCCTCTTAAAAAAAAAAAAAAAAGAACAGTTAAAGAAAATAAGTGATAACATTTGCTCCCAGTGATAAACTTTGGGCTTTCAACCAAATCTGAAGTTTTAGGAAACCTATCAGTCAATGAAATGACAGTTTCTCAATATCTAACAACATTACTGATGAGATTGTATATTTAAACATGTCAGTTTTTTATATTGATTATGAAGTAAGTGTATGTTTTGGAAGATCTGCATAATTCAGTAAATCAGTATTTTCCAAATGATCGATATGTGATGTTACAGAGTCACATATTTTACATGAATGTTCAGAAGGGTATAAAATGTCCATTCATAATGTAAGATAGATCAGTGTATTTTTAAATTTTGTTTTGGTGCATTATAATTAAACATAATAGTACGATTAATTTTGATGTATTTGTCACTGTATGTAACATAATTTATTCAATTTTATTGTCTAGTACCTTCCTCCCCTTGATCCCCTTCCTCTGCTTTACTGATATCTATTTATGCAGAAAAAGAAACCCTTTTCTCTCTCCCTCATTCCCCACTCCCCATATAGCTCCTGACTTTCTGATACTGGCTTATTTCACTTAACATGGTGTTCTCCAGTTCCATCCATTTTCTTGGAAATGACATAAGTTGATTATTCCTTATGGCTAAGCAAAACTCCATTATGTGTATGTATCACATTTTCTTTATTCATTCATATGTTGACAGATATCTAGACTGGTTCCATAACTTGACTATTGTGAACTGCACTGCTATAAACATGGGTATGTGTGTATCACTGACTAATTCTTTTGGATGAATACCGATGAGTGTTATCACTGCATCCTATGGGGATTCCATTGCTAGTCTTTTGAGGAACTTTGTTTTATATGATTAAGGTTTGATATTAAAATCAGCTGCACAGAATCCACTATTTAAATACAGAAACACTTTAAAACATTAAAACTATTTCCGTATTTGCTCATCCTTTGCATTACATGTTTTCCTTCGAGGAAATTCTATACTGATTTCCATATAGTAGCTGTACAAATATACCGTCCTAGCAACAATGTATGAGAGCTCCTTTTTAACCTGCATTCTTACCAGCCCTTAATATGTATGTTCTTTTTTCATACTAGGGATTGAACTCGGGGACCCTTAACCACTGAGGTGTATCCCCAGACCTTTTCTTTCTTTCTTTCTTTTTTTTTTTTTGAGACAGCATCCCACTGTTGCTCAGGCCCTCCCTAAAATGCTGAGGTTGGCTTTAAATATGCAATCCTCCTGCCTCAGCCTCCTGAGCCCCAGTATTTATGTTCTAATGAGTGTCATTCTGACAACAATCAGATGAAATCTTAGTATAGTTTTAATTTGCATTTCCCAGTTTTCTACAATTGTTGGACATTTTTTCATATAATTGTTGTATATGTGTTTTCTTTCTTTGAAAAAATGTCTTTATTTACTGTGAAGAAGCTTTTTTGATTTTGATATTATTCCATGTATTAATTCTTGGCTTTCTTTCCTGAGCTTTAAGATTCCTGTTGAATAAGTTGTTGCCTGCACCTGTGGATTAGATGTGTTGGTCCCATGTTTTCTTCTAGCAGGTATGAAGTTTCAGGTCCAATTCCTACGTCTTTGATCCACTTTGAGTTGACTTTTATGTATGATGAGTGATAGGGATCTAGTTTAATTCTTCTGCATATGAATATCCAGTTTTGCCAGCACCATGTATTCAAAAAGCTGTCTTTTCCAACATGTTTTTGGTGCATTTGTCAAGGGTCAGATGACAGTATCTGTGTCCATTTGTCTCTGTCTTCTATTCTCTTTCAAAAGTCTGTGTGTCTATTTTTAATTCTAGTCCTGTGCCATTTTTGTTACTATAGCTATGTGTTAGAAATTGAAATCCAGTATTATGATGTTTCTACCATTGCTCTTTGTGGTCAGAATTGCTTGGGCTATTCTGGATCTTTTATTCTTCCATATGAATTTTAGGATTTTTTTTTTTATAGTTCCGTGAAGAATGTCATTGGTATTTTGATGTGATTGTCTTGACTTTGTAGATTACTTTTGGTATTATGGCCATTTTAACAAGATTATTTCTGACCATCCAGGAAGAGTTCTTATCTTGTAGTGTCTTCAGTTTCTTTTTTCAGTGTTATATAATTTTCACTGGAGAGTTTCACCTCCTGGGATATATTCATTCCTAGATTTTTGTTGTTATTGTTATTTAGGAAGGCATTGTTTGTTTTGTTTTTAGGCTAATGAGAATGAAATTGTTTTCCTGATTTTTCATCAGATTCGTTATTAATATACAGAAAAGCTGTTCATCTTTGTGTATTGATTTTGTATCCTGCTAGTTTGCTGAATTTGTTTGCCAGTTCCAGAAATCTTCTGGGTTTTGTGGGGGCGGGGGTTGTTGCTGTTTGTTGGTGTGTGTGTTTGTTTGGGGGGGGGCAGGTGGGCATTTTCTAATATATAATCATATAATCAAACAGTGGTAGTTTGATTTCTTCCTTTCCTCATTGTATCCCTTTTATTTCCTCTTGCTCTGCTCTGATTTCAAATACTGTATTGAATAGAAGTGGTGAGAGTGGATATCCTTGCCTTGTTCCTATTTTTTTTAAGAGGAGAGAAAGAGAGAGGAGAGAAGCAATCTTTATTTAGCTTTTCATGTGCTTTCATTTCTCAGACACTTTGCTGGGCATGTGGTGCTGGAGTTTGAACTTGGGTCCTCGTGCTTACCAGGCAAGCACTGTAACCACTGAGCCACTACTCCAGCCCAATTGTTCCTTTTTTTAAAGGAAATGTTTTCTGTTTTTTGCTATTCACTATGATGTTGGCTTGGGGTTTGTTATATACAGCTGTTATGGTGTTAAGGTAAGCTACTTCTGCACCTAATTTCTTCAGTGCTTTCAACTTGACTGGATGCTGAATGTTGATTTGTGGTTCTTGAAACATTTTTGCATCCCTAGACTGAAACCAACTTGATCATGGTGTACAATCTTTTTAGTTGGTTTTTAATCTGAATTGCTAATGTTTTATAAAGAACTTAGCATCTATGTTCATCAGGGATGTTGGTCTGTAGATTATTTGCTTGTCATATCCTTATTTGATTTTAGTATCAGAATGATATTTTCTTAGTAGAATGAATTTGAAAGTGGCCTCTCCTCCCTTTCTGTTTATGGAATAATTTGAGAAGCATTGGCATTAGTTCTTATTTAAAGGTGTGGTAGAATTCAGCTGGGAATCCATCTGGTCATAAACTTTGCTTTGTTGGAAGACTTCATTAATGCTAAAATCTCATTGCTTGTTATTGGTGTATTTAGAGTATCTATTTCCTCTTGGCTCTGTTTTGGTAGGTCATACATGTCTAGAAGTTTGTCTATTTCTTCTGAATTTCCTAATTCATTGAGATATAAGGCTTCCCTAATGATACTCTGAATTATAAAAATGTCTAAGTCAACATGTCCTCTTTCCCTCTGTAGTTTCATTAACTTGGACCTTCTCCCTCTTTTTTTGGGTTATTTTGGATAAACATTTATCAATCTTGATTGTCTTTTCAAAAAATCAATTCTTTGTTACATTGATCCTTTGTATTATTTTTTTGTGTTGGTCATTTTTTCATGGCTGTGACTAAGATACTTAACAAGAACAACTTGGAGAAGGAAATGTTCATTTTTGGCCCACAGTTTAAGAGGTCCGTGGTCAACCAGCTCCGTTGTTCTGGGCTCAAGATGAGGCAGAACTTCATGGCAGGACACAGCAAAGAAAAGCAGCTCAGCTCTTTTGGATATAGGAAGCACAGAGAGAAAAGGAAGTTAGGAATAAATTACAATCCCCTGGGCATACCCCTGTGACTATTTTATCCAGCCCTGTCTCACATACCTAAAGTTGTCACCCAGTAATCCATTCAGATGATTATTCAATCAAAAGGATTAATCTGCTGATTAGGTTACTAGTCTCATAATCTGATCATTTCACCTCTGAACATTGTTCAGTTGCCTAACATGAACTTTTCAAGGGATTTCTGATATCCAAAATATTCTACTCCTGGCCCCAAAAGTTCGCGTCAGTCTCACAATCCAAAACACATCAGTCAATCTCCAAGAATCCATATACTCTTTAACACTTCTAGAATTGCCCAAAAGTCTTAGTTCAAAGTGTTCTGAGCCACAAGGCAAAATCTTGAGGTTGAGCAAAAGCAAGGTACAGACATCCAATATGCAATGGCACAGCATTAACATTTCTATTCCAAAAGGGAAGAATAGGGACATAGAAGGAGGGAATTTTACCAAAGCAAGACTGAAACCCAGCTCAACAAACAAGGCCTGTAAGCCCATGCCCAGCATTTGAGATTGGGCCACACACTACCACCACCATCCTATGGCCTTGCTGTTTGCATCCTCTTGGCCTCTCTCTTAGGCTGCCTGTGTCTGAAGACTGCGGCTTTCCTCAGCAGACTGTTAATGGTATCTCTTAATCCCTGGGGGGTCTCCATTTCCAGCTTCAGCTTCAACTTCATTCTTACAGCTTCATGCCTTGACCTCTGAATAGCTTCTCACTGTTTCCAACCCTGCTACCTTTTGCCTGGCTTACCTTTGAAATCTTACTGGAAGCCCCTCCATGACCCTCTGTCTCTAGTAATCTGCATTCCTACAGAATGAACACCAAGTGGATGATTCCAAAGTCTCCTGCAAGCTCAAGCAATAGCCATGACATCTTAGGCTGTGACAATAGTGACCTCTGAGTGCTTAGGCAATGGAGCAATCAAACCTGAGAGAACAACTTTCTAGTCTACCCTATGTGAGCAGGGTGCTTCCAAGGTCTCTGAAATGAGGTTTTGCTTTTATGCCCTTAAGCTGCCACATGGTAGGGCTTATTTCTGAAATATGCTCAATTGATCTTTCTTATTATTTGTGTGCAAAGTACTTAGCTTCTCTTCAGTGGGGGTAATTTCTTCAACCGCCACAACTTCCATAGTCCTAATATTATTTATGCATCTTCTCTGGCCAAGCTTCAAGGTTTTCAAACCCTTCCATGCTGCTTTCTGCTCTTGATTTTCATGGTAAACTTTATTAAAACTTTCTAGCATTACTCCTGCCACTACTTGAATATTGTGCTGCCTTCAGATTTCCTGCAACAGATTCATTTGTCCATCACCTTTAAATTCAACCTCATGCAAAGTTTCAATAGCAGGCAACACGGAGACAAGTTCTTTGCCAGGATGTAACATGAATGGCTTCTAGTCCTTTTCCGAGGTGAGTCATCATTGTCATCTAAAACCTCATGAGAACAGTCTTTTTTTTATTTTTTTTTATTTTTGAACAACCATACAAGTTTTTAACAAAATAATATAAAATGTGTATAGATTCTGGATATTACAATTACCCCCAGGAGTGCCCCCCCCCCAATTATCCACCCTTATCCCTCCCTTCCCCTTCCCACAATATCTCTAAAAAAGGATTATGTTGTATAGCATTACATCTTATCTGGATTTAACACATGATAATAGACCAACTTTCTCACTGGCCAAGGTCTAGTTCCAACCTCCACAGATGAGTGGAGACAACCGACCATTAGTCTTTACTGTCTGTATTTCTATCAGCGTTCTGTTCTTCTGAGGTGCTACCAGAATCACCCAGATTTTATTTTTCTCTGCTTAAAACATTCTAATGTTTCTCCCACAATTCAGTTCCAAGATATTTTTTTTTCCTTTTGAGAAAGTCTCAGTGTGTTGTTTTGGATCTCACTAAGTTGCTGATGCTAGCCTCTAATTGGCAATCCTTCTTGCTCAGCTTCCCAAGTTACTGGGATTACAGGGTGCAACACCATGCCCAGCTCTAAAACCTTTTGAAACACATGGTCAGGTTAGTCACAGCCAAGGCTCCACTTTTGGAACTAATATCTGTGTTAGTCATCTTTTCATTGCTGTGACCCAGATATCTAACCAGAAAACCTCAGAGGAAAAATTTATTTGGGGCTCAGAGTTTCAAGGTCCATGGTTGGCCAACTCCATTTCTCTGGGCCCGAGATGAGACAGACCATCATGGCAAAAGAACATGGTAGAAGAGAGCTGCTCCATTCTTGGTAGCAAAGAAAAGGAGGGGTTCAGGGAAGGAGTAGCTAGTAGTGAAGTATGATACCCAAAGATACACACCAGTGACCTATTTCTTCTAACTCTGCCCCACAGTTACCACCCCATAATCCATTCCTATCACTAATCCATTAAATAAATTAATCCACTGGTTAGGCATAGCTCTGATAATCTAATCATTTCACCTCTGAACATTCCTGCATTGTCTAACTCATGTACTTTTTTTAAAACTGATTGTAACATTATATTCTCCTCAATAATGTGTGAATGATAACAGTTTTTCTGCATCCCTCCCAGCATTTGGTGTTACTACTTTTTTTCATATCAGCTCTTTCTTCTTTTTTCTTTGATTTTTATTAAGGAGTTGAGTTGTCAAAGAATCTTAAATGTATATGAAGTAGCAATATGGTATGCATTTGGTCTTAAATCATTTGGTCTTAAATCATCTCCATCTCTTGATTCTTCTATATTACACCCCTATAAGAGATATAAATGTGTGTATGTGTGTATATGTGTGTGTGTATAAATGTTTGTAAATTTTCCAGAATTAAATGATGCTATAAGTATCATTTGACTACTCAAGAGGGTTAATGCATAGGCTACATTGTGGATTGTCTCCCTAGATCCCTCCCTATCCTCCCTACCTCTCCTACCATCACCCTCACCTCTCCCTTTCTCCCTCTCCCACCTACATGTCTGTGGTTCCCCTAGATTATGTGTTACTGCACTTTTGGTGGGTCCAATACATGTGTTTGACTACCTTTCCCCCAAGTCTGGGTTTGGCTAACTTTGTTCAGCATCATTTCTTCCATTGCCATCCATTTACCTTCAAGGACTGCAATATCATTGTTTCTAATAGCTGAGTAGAACTCCACTGTATACCAGAGCTTTTTATTCATTCATCCAGTGAGGGGCATCTGGGTTGATTCCACAATTTAGCTATTGTAAATTGAGCTGCTATGATCATGGATTTTGCTGTGTCGCTATAATGTGCTGATACTAATTCCTTTGGGAAAATACCCAGAAGAGGAATACCTGGGTCGAATGGTGGATCCAACCCTAATTTTTTGAGTGACTGGACCAGTCTGAAGTTCCACCAACAGTGTGCTAGTGTTCTTATCTCCTCATGACCCCTCCAGCATTTGTTATTGTTTGTATTGTTCATCTTTGCCAGTCTGAGTGGAGTGAGGTGAAATCTCAATGTAGTTTTGATTTGCATTTCTCTGATTACCAGTGATTTAGAACACTTTCTCTTGTAGTCATTGGCTTCCTCAATGTCCTTTGTTGAGAAATTTCTGTTTAGCTCTCTGGTCCATTTATTGATTGGATTGTTTGTGTTTTCGCTATTGAGTTTTTTTAGTTCTTTGTAAATTTTGGATATTAGTCCCTTGTTAGAGGGATCATAGGCCATGATTCTCTCCCATTCTGTAGGTTGTCTCTTGACCGTTTTGACTAATTCTTTGGCTCAGCAAAAGCTTTTTAATTTAATAGCATCTCACTCTTTAATTCTTAATTTTAATTCTTTCACTTTTTGAGTCTTATTGAGGAAGTCTTTGCCAGCTCCCACTTGCTGAATTATTGGTCCTAATTTTTCTTTTAGCAGTTGTATGGTAGCTGGGTTAATTCCTAATCTTTGATCCATTTAGATTTGGTTTTATGCAAGGTGAGAGATAAGGATCTAATTTCAACTTTCTGCAAATGGCTGTCCAGTTTGTCCACTACCATTTGTTAAATAGAGTGTCTCTCTTCCATGTTATATTTTGACCCCCTTTGCAAAGATCAGATATTTAAAGATGTGTGTCTTTGTCTCGGAGTCCTCTATTCTATTCCATTGGTCTTCATTCCTATTTTGATACCAGTACAATGCTGTTTTTAATACTAACAGCTCTATAGTATAATTTTAGATCTTGGTTTTTTAAAACCACCTGTTTCATCTTTCTTGCTTAATATTGTTTTGGCTATTCTGGGTTTCTTGTTGTTCCAAATGAATTTGAGAATTGCTTTTTCTATGTCTGTAAAGAATGACATTGGTATCTTGATGGGGATTGCATTGAATCTGTATAGTGCTTTTGGTAGAATGGCCTTTTTAATTATATTAATTATGCCTAACCAAGAGCACGGAACATTTTTCCATCATCTCAGGTCTTCTTCAATTTCTGTTTTCAGTATTCAATAATTTTCATTATAGAGGTCTTTTACTTGTGTTAGACTCATGCGCTTTTTATGGGACAATTTATACCCAAACCATAATATTTTTTCACACTCTATTTCATTAATTTTGGCTCTGATTTCAATTTTTTCCTTCCTTCTACAGGTTTCACAATTGATTTGCTCTTATTTTTCTTGGACTTTGACATGCATCATAAAGATGTTTATTGGGATTTTTCTAACTTTTTTTATGTAGGATCTCATAGGTATAAAGTTTTCTCTCACTTTCATAGTGTCCCCGAGATTTAGTATATAATATCTATATCCTTCTTTGCTTCTAGAAGTCTTTAAATTGCTCCTCTTATTTCATCTGTGATCCATTCATCATTTTAAAGTGTATTTTTCAATCTCCATGTGTTTATATATTTGTATTGTTTTCTTTCTATTGAACTTTTTCCATGTGTTTATACTTTTATTTATTTTTTATGTGGTGCTGAGGTTCAAACCCAGTGCCTCACAGCACTTTACCACTGAGCTACAAGTCTAGCTCCTTAGCTACTGTTGATTTCTAATTTCATTCCATTATGATCTGTTAAAATGGAAGGGATTGTATTGATTTTTTTAAATTTGCTAAGAATTGCTCTCAATCTAAAATATAGACCAGTGGATTTTAATCAGCAATAGGAAATTTTGGTTTGCATGGCCTTAGATTCATCACTGCAAGTAACCTCTAAGTAATTATCATTTGGTCAGGTTGAGTGGTACTATAGAACAATATCCAGAGTTATCTGAAAAGTCCGTTAAGGCTACAGATTTTCATATTTATCAACCAAAACAACATATTATAATAAATTGCATGTGAAAGCAATGTAAACATTCAATACAATTTTCTGTTAAGACAGATATTGAAATCAGTAAATTCCAGTCTTCTCATAAAATTTTTTTTTTTTTTTTGGCTGGGCACAGTATCACACATCTATAATCCCAACAGCTCAGGAGGTTAAGGCAGGAGGATCACAAGTTCAAAGTCAGCCTTAGCAAATTTACCAAGGCCCTACACAACTCAGTGAAACCCTGTCTCAAAACTAAATGTTTTTTTAAAAGGGCTGGGGATATTGCCTAGTGGTTAATCCTCCCTGGGTTTAATCCCGGCTACAACAACAAAAGCTATTTGTTTTGGAAAATAGTTATTTTTCATGAAACTATTATTTTACATGCAGTATTTCGCATTTGTTAATTTTTATCTTATTAATAGATATTACTGTCTTAATTTTCAGTATGATAAATAACCATACATAGAACCCACTTAAAGCATTTTGACTTCCTCAGTTCTTAAGAATATCTAAAGGTTTCAGATCCATACTTCTGTGGAGAATAAATAAAAATTTCAATTTTGTAAATGAAACAGTAATTATCATTTTAGGAATTTATACTACTTTTACTAATTTTTACTCATTTTTAAATTTACTAATTTCTACACACTTGTGAAATTATATAGAAGATTATATAAAGTTATTCATTGTTAGTTTATATACCAAAAGATGAGAAACAGCCCAATGTTTGTACATGATAAAGAATCAATTATTTAGATATATTCATACAATGTCATACTGCATTATAAATAAGGCAGATATAAATTTGCCAATATGAAGCCATTTCAGAGATATGTTAAATCAAAAGCTATGGTGCCAAAAAAATGTGTATAGTATAGTATTACTTGAGCAAAATTATACGTGGCATATATGTATGCATGGAATATTTTTGGAAGGATAGGGTACATAGGAAGAAGCATAAAATGAAGTGATTCTAGATTCCTCAGTAATCTTTTAGAGGCGCTTAAGAATGTCACATTTAAAATAGGCTGATTATTAATAATGTGATACTGCTGACATACTTATTTTTCTTCTGTGGTAGTAGTGATACTTCTGTAAATTAATCAAAAACCACCTTTTAGGGACTGGAGCAGTGGCTCGGCAGTTGCAGTGCTTGCCTGGCATGGGCGAGTACACAGGTTTAAACCCCAGCACCGAGGTACACAACTAAGTGTAAGAGCAACAAAAGCCATGTGAAAAACTCAATGAAAACTGATTCTCTCTGTCTCTCTCCCTCTCTCTCTCTCTCACTGTCTTTTTCTCTTTAAAAAAAAAAAAAACACCTTTTAAAAAGTTAATGATTTTAACATTAAAGCCTTTAATAAAATATTTTTCGACACTACATAAATTTTTTTTTAAAGAGAGAGAGGGACAGAGAGAGAGAATCAATTTTATTTAGTTTTTTGTGTAGTTTTCATTGCTCTGACACTTCGTTGTAAATGTGGTGCTGGGGTTCAAACTTTCGTCATAGCACATGCAAGGCAAGCACCATAACTGCTGAGCCGCCCCTCCAGCCCCCTAGATATACATTTAACTGCAGAAAAGCTAACAATTTAAAATAAGAAAAAGTCCATATAAGTAGCAAGGACCAAGTGATTTCATTTTAACTGAGGCACATTCCTTATAAAATCATTTGTCAAATAATTCTTTGGTTTTAGCCAGATGAATGGAGACTTAGAACAAATAGGAACTTTAATCTGTCATACACACATCCTTTATTTTGTGGCTGTTTAATGAACTCTTAGTTTCTTTTGGCAGATGGAGATGGACAAATGGATCACTTACTTCCAGGCTGTGAAGATCAAAACTGCCATAAAAGTACCATCTACTTGCTGAAATCTGGAACACAGCAGGTATATCAGCTTTTTTTTTATTTTATTTTATTTAACATAAACATTTATATGCTTTAACAAAAATCTTCAAAAGTTAGGCAAGACATCTGAAAAATCACAACAAAGAAATCCAAAATTAAGTACTGAGTTTCACATTTTAACTTAATAATTTACATTTAAATTCATTTTTATTCATTTATTGAGGTAGAAAGTACTTCTATAATCATTTCTGATGAAGAAAACCCATTTAGAATCCTGTAATTAAAGGAACTATTAGCATTTCTACATGCCAGAAGAAATGGTAAAACATTACAATAAAAATATGTTGAAGAACATACCTATTTTCAAAGCTAATCTTGTTTATGTTTGTGGTATCTAGACCTATTTTATTTTGTTATGCTGACCTTTTACCTGTAAATTATGAGCAGTTTGAAGTCTCGGAATTATATGGAAGATTCATATGGGAATGATAGATTATGAAAATAGAATTAATCATCTTTATTTTCTTTTATAGGGTAATAAATAAATATAGTATGTTGACTTTTATAGCCCAATGAACATAACATTAAAACAAATTACTCAAGTCAGCATCCTAAAAGCATTTACCTATTAGACCCATAAGTTTTTATTATCTTGAATCTTTTTTTAGTTTTGTATCAGTTAACACATTAACATTCCATCACTGGTTCATGGGTATAAATGAACCTACTAATTATGACATATCTTCACATGACAGATTGCCATAAGAATATTTTCACATTGTAAGGTCATCTCCCCCTGGGAAAGAAGATAAATGTAACAGTTCTTTGGTGTACTGTTATGTGTATCGCATTAAGTGAAAATTTTTACTACTTTTTAGAGCATAATACAATTACTTTAATGGAAATACTTTACTGAATATGGTCTATCATTAATAAGCTGTCAACTTCTTCAAAAATTTGTGGTAACTTGTTATTTATGAAATTTATCTTTTTCCAAAATGAAACTAACAAGTTTTTCTAAATCAAGAGAAACCATGAAAACATTTTTATGATATGTAAAATAATACTTTTAAATTTTTTTATTAAGGAGTTGAGTTATTGGACAATCATAAGTGTATATTAACTATGATATACATTTGTTCTTAAACCAGAATTACTCCATCGCCCACACCCCAGTCTCTTGATTCTTCTATATTTTGACCCTACAAGTGATATAAATGTTTAGATTGTGAATTTTCCACAATTAAGTGATTGTATAAGTATTATTTGGATTCTCAGGGGTGTGCTACATTGTTGATTCTCTCCTTCGACCTCTATCTTCCTTCCTTCTCCCCTCCCCTTGACCTATCTCTTCCCCTCACCCCCCACATATAAAAATTAACGATTCAGTCCAGTTGTTTTGTTTTGTTTGTTTGTTTTTTAAGAAAGAGAGGTCAGCGAGAAGGAGAGAAGCAACCTTTCTTCAGTTTTTCATGTAACTTTCATTCCCCAGACACTTCATTGTGTACTTGGTGCTGGGGTTGTAACTCGTATACCTGCGCATGCCGGACAAGCGCTACCATTGCTGAGCCACAGCTCCAGCCCCAGACCAGTTTAAAAAAAAAAAAATTCTTACTCTCTGCAAATATCATCTTCATCATTAATTTTCTTTCTTTCTTTTTCCATAGCAAATTATTCTTTATTTGGGAAACCTATAATATGTTGGAGATAATCCAGTATTTAAACCCTTTTTTTCAAGAAGTCATTTTTAATACAGTTTACTTTTCATTCATAAAAATGAATCACTTGTTTATATGGCAAAAGCAAAAAAAAAAAAAAAGTGCCAACTTTTACTCAGATATCTTCAAGTTATGTGCCAGCATCCATACTCTTAGCAAATTGTGGGCATGCCTATAATTTTGATGGCATGACTTCTATTCTTCAGATTTTTAGTTTTTTGTTTGTCAAAAAGTGAAAATTTGTACAGTTGGAAAGCAGATCCAAGTCTGGTGATCTGCTTGGCTTGAGGGTAATAACCAGTCATCTTTGTTTATTAAGAGGCACAGCAGATTAAGAGAAACTCATCAGGTACTAACTTCCTACATAAGGTTGGCCTCATGAAAGGTCATTAGTATTAGACAATGTTATAGTCTGCTTTAGTTCTTTAAAATACTCATTTGAGATTGCATTTCTACTCTATACAAATTTTAAATTGGGCAGTTTGACTACATGAGCATTAATATCCATTCAATCCCAAGGTTCTATGATTTTTATGAAAAAAGCAAAGATGACTAATAATAAATATTCTAAGGGAGACAACCTATTCATCAAAATAAATCATAATACCCACATTGTGGAGATGAAGTTAAATAAAATAATGCCTATCTTGAAAACTTTTAATGGATTATTTCTTTTACAAATGGTAAATTTTTTCCCAAGGTAACTGTGAAGTCTAATCCTTTTCTCTGAATCCTTAGTGGGTTCCAGTCCTACAGGATTTCAGCAATAAGGGCACACTTTGGGGCTTTGTACCATTTGTGCATGAAGAACGACCAACTGAAATACCAATTCCAATTACCCTACATATTGGAGACTACAATATGGATGGCTATCCGGATGCTCTCGCCATACTAAAAAATACATCTGGAAGGTACGAAAATTAAATCAGCTAAGAAATATTTGGAAGATATCTTCAATGTGGCAATTTGTAATTGAATAGCACCAGAATATTTTATATTCTTTTAAGTATGGAACATGATGGATGATAAGCTTAGTTACCATTTCCTTTTTTGGTCAATGAACTCCCAGCTACTTAAGGTACCCGTTTATTTTAGTAAGTTTTTCCATTCCTGTGACCTTGGGACCTGACAAGAACAAGTTTAGGAGGAAAAGTTTATGTTAGGGCTCACGATTTTAGAGGTCTTAGTCCATAGAAGGCTGGCTCCATTCCTTGGGGCTCAAGGTGAGGCAGAATGTCAGTGCAGAAGAGTGTGGCAGAAGGAATCCATTCACAGAAGAAATGGCTTCAGAAAGCAGAGAGACAGACTCCATGCCATATACAAAATATATACCCCAAAGGTACACCTCCAATAACCCACGTTCTCCAGCCACACCCTACTTGCCTTTAGTTGCCAGTTAATCCTTATCAAAAGATTAACTCACTGATTGGGTTAAGGCTTCATAACCCAATCGTTTCACCTCAGCCTTCACATTGTCTCACATATTGAGCTTTTGGAGGACACCTGTCATCCAAAACATAGCACTGTTCTTTTTCACAGATTCATTTTATTTAGAACAAAAACTAAACAAGTTATCTAAAGTAAAAACTTGTTTTTCATTTAACAAATTTGATTTTTTAAAGGTTATTTTTTTTGCTGTGTTTTTTTTTATTAGATGGATATACAGATACAATTGAGGGGGGAACATTATCAAACATTCAAGAACCATTGTATATATACTTAGTTATCCAGGGCTAATGCCATATCATGGATGCCCAGCTTGGGTTCCCCCTGTTGCTGTTTCCCCCAGAAGAACTCCTGAGTTAAATGGATATCTTGTGGAGGACAGAGATCTCCTTCTGAGATGATTCCCCCATATTATCATTCTCCAGTCTCCTAGGAGTTCTTCCTACGCCCTCCCCCATCCCTCTCCCCGCGCCTCAGTATCCTAGGGAGTCATCTCCCTGTTGCATTGAGAATCATAAAATTTGAAGTTATTATTAGCTTAGCTGTCTAACATACTGCTTCCCCATGCATTCTAGCTTCCACAGATGAGAGATACCATTCGGCCCTTGAGTCTTTGAGATTGGGATATTTCACTTAGCATAATTCTTTCCATCTCCATCCATTTGGCTGCAAAGTTCATAATATCGTCTTCTCTAATGGCCGAGTAGTATTCCATTGTATATAAGTACCAAAGTTTTTGTATCCACTCGTCAAGTGAGGGGCATCTGGGTTGGTTCCATAGTCTAGCTATAGTAAATTGAGCTGCTATAAACATTGAGGAAGCCACATCCCTATAATACGCTGATTCTAACACTCCTGGGAAAATTCCTAGGAGTGGGTTAACTGGGTTGTAAGGTGGTTCCATCCTTAATTTTTTGAGGATTCTCCACACTGCTTTCCATAGTGGCTGAACCAGTTTGCAGTCCCACCAGCAGTATAACAGTGTTCCTCTTCTCCCACAGCCCCTCCAGCATCTGTCATTGTTTTTATTCTCCATTTTTGCCACTCTAACAGGAGTGAAGTGGAATATCATTGAAGTTTTGATTTGCGTTTTCCTTATAGGTAATGATGTAGAGCATTTTCTCATATATTTATGGCTTTCTGGACTTCCACTGGTGAGAAGGTTCTTTTAAGATCCATAGCCCATTTATTGATTGGATTATTTGTGATTTTGGTGTTTAGTTTTTTAGCTCCTTGTATATTCTGGATATTAGCCCTCTGTCCAAGGTATAGCAGGCAAAGGTTTTCTCCCATTCTGTAGGTCCTCTCTTGATGCTCTTGACTAGATCTTTAGCTGTGCAAAAACTTTTTCGTTTAATTGCATCCCATTCATTTGTTCTTGACTTTACTGCTTGAGCCATGGGAGTTTTGTTGAGGAAGGCGCTGCCGACTGCTATGTCCTATAGTTTTGACCCTACTTCTTTTTCTGGTACGTTTAAAGTTGTTGGCTTAATATCCAGATCTTTGACCCATTTTCATTTAATTTTTGTGCAGGCTGAAAGATAAAGATCCTGCTTCAGTTGTCTACACATGGCTGTCCAATTTCTCCAGCAGCATTTGTTGAACAGTCTATCTTTCTTCCACACTATGCTTTTGTCCCCTTTAGCAAAAAGCAAATAGTTCAAGATATGGGGGTTTGTCTCAGGATCTTTTATTCTGTTCCACTGATCTTCGGTTCTGTTTTGATACCAATACCATGCTGTTTTTGCTACTCCGGCTCTGTAGTATAATTTCAGGTCAGGGATTGAGATATACTCTACTTCTTCCTTCCTGTACAGTAATGTTTTGGCTAGTCTGGGTCTCCTGTTATTCCATATGAACTTGAGAATTGCTTTTTCTATATCTGTGAAGAATGCCATTGGTATCTTGATAGGGATTGCATTACATCTATACAGGGCTTTTGGTAGAATGGCTATTTTTATTATATTGAGTCTGCCTAACCATGAACATGGAATGTTTTTCCATCTACTCAGGTCTTCTGCAATTTCTTTTTCTAGTGTTTGATAGTTTTCATTGTAGAGGTCCTTAATATCCTTTGTAAGGTTAATGCCCAAGTATTTCATTTTTTTGGAGGAGATGGTGAATGGGAGAGATTTCCTGATTTTTTTCTTCTGCGGATTTGTTCCTGCAGTAAAGGAAAGCCAGAGACTTACTGGAGTTGATCTTGTAGCCAGCCACTTAGGTGAAATCATCTATAAGCTCTAGGAGTTTTCTGGCCGATGATATTGGGTCTTCTAAGTATAGAATCATGTCATCGGCAAAAAGAGATAACTTAACTTCTTCTTTTCCTATACAAATACCTTTGATTTCCTTGTCTTGCCTGATAGCTCTGGCAAGGGTTTCAAGGACTATATTGAACAAGAGTGGGGAAAGTGGACAGCCTTGTCTAGTACCTGAATTCAGTGGAAATGCTTTCAGTTTTTCTCCATTGAGGATAATGTTGGCTATGCGACTGTCGTAAATGGATCTGACATAGTTAAAGTATCTTCCCTTGATCCCTATCTTTTCCAGAGTTTTGAGCATAAAGTGGTGTTGAATTTTATCAAATGCCTTCTCTGCATCAATTGAGATGATTATGTGATTTTTATTTTTAATTCTGTTTACGTGGAGGATTACAAGATTTGCGTATGTTGAACCAGCCTTGTTTTCCTGGAATGAAGCCCACTTGATCATAATGTATTATCTTTTTAATGTGCTTTTGTATCCAATTAGGTAAAATTTCATTAAGGATTTTTGAATCGATGTTCATCAGGGAAATTGGTCTGTAGTTTTCTTTACCTGACATGTCTTTATTGGGCTTTGGAATCAGTGTAATATTTGCTTCATAAAAAGTGTTTGGGAGTGATCCCACTCTATCAATTTCCTGGAAGAGCTTGTAGAGGATCGGTGTTAGTTCTTCTGTGAAGGCTTGGTAGAATTCTGCCATATATCCATCGGGACCTGGAATTTTCTTTTTTGGGAGAGCTTTGATTGCTGCTTCAATTTCACTTTCTGTGATAGGTTGGTTTAGGTTTTCAGTGTCCTCCTGTGTTAAAGAGGGGATGTCGTGTGTGTTCAAAAACCTGTCCATGTCCGCCAGGTTATCAAATTCAGCAGAGTATAAATTTTCAAAATAGGTTCTGTTAATCTTCTGTATCTTGGATGGGTCTGTGGTGATATCCCCATTTTCGTCTCTGATTTTGTTGATTTGCTTCATTTCAATCTTCCTTTTGGTGAGGTTGGTAAGGGGTCTGTCAATTTTGTTCACTCTTTCAAAGAACCAACTCTTGGAAATCCAAGAGTTAATAGATTGATACCTTTTTTGTTCTCAATTTCATTGATTTCGGCTCTGATCTTGGTGATTTCCTGTCTTCTGTTAGATTTAGGGTTGGATTGTTCCTCCTTTTGAAGTTGTTTGAGTTGAAGCATAAGGCAATTAATCTGCTCTCTTTCTAGATTTTTGATGTATGCACTCAGTGCTATAAATTTACCTCTTAAGAATCCCTTCATACTGTCCCAGAAGTTTCGGTATGTTGTTTCCTCATTCTCGTTCAATTCCAACAATTTCTTAATTTCTGCTCTCATTTCCTCTTTTATCCATCCTTTGTTTAAGAGGTAGTTATTCAATTTCCAGGTATTTGAGTAGTTTCTGTTGTTTTTCTTGTTGTTGATTGCTAAGATCATAGCATTATGATCTGACAGAATACATGGGATTATATCCACTTTTTCATATTTGTTAAGATTATCCCGGTGAACTAGGATGTGGTCTATTTTAGAGAATGATCCATGAGCCACTGAGAAGAAGGTAAATTCGGCTGTCTTAGGATGGAATATTCTGTAGATGTCTGTTAAGCCCAATTGATTAATAGAGCAGTTCAGATTGGAGACATCTTTATCGATCTTTTGTTTTGATTATCTGTCTAGAGTTGATAGTGGTGTGTTGAAGTCACCCAGAATTATTGTGTTGAGGTCAATGAGGGGATTAATGTCCTTAAGTATTTTTTCCATAAATTTGGGGGGGTTGCAATTGGGGGCATAAATGTTAATTAATGTTATATTTTCTTGATGGACTGTCCTTTTCAGTATGATATAGTGACCCTCTTTGTCCTTTCTGATGAGTTTTAGTTGGAAATTGATTTTATCAGAAATTAGAATCGCCTTGCCAGCTTGCTTTTTTGGGCCACAGGCCTGGTAGACATGTTGCCATCCTTTCACTTTCAGCCTGTGTCTATTTTTGAGTGTCAAATGTGTCTCTTGCAGAC
>PVKS010026274.1:0-28844 GCA_004027875.1 Aplodontia rufa | reverse complement strand
ATTCTTAGCTCCTTTTCATTTCTAAAGGATATCTTTGCTCATATATTATTCTTGGTTGGCATTTTTTTCCTGCAGTACTATGAAAGTCTAATGCCATTCTCTCCTGACCTGATCAGACATTAGCTGTCAGGCAAATTGGGACACCCTTATATATTATTTGTTATTTTTCTCTGGAAGCCTTGAAAGTCTTTATTTTTCACCTTTGAAAATTTATTATAAGATTTCTTCAGGTAGATTTTGTTGAATTAAATCTGACTGGTGACTTTTGATCTTCCTGATATTTAAGTTTAGGAAATTTTGTTATTTCTTTGAATAAGATTTCTACCTCTTTGCCATTTTTTAGTCCCTGCTGAACTCCTATAATATTAAAATTTATTCTTCTACTACTATCCCAAAGATCCTATAATGCTTTCTTCATTCCATTTCATCCTATTTCACTCTTGTTTTGGTCCTCTATATATTTTCAAATAGCCTGCCTTTGAATTCATTCATTCTTTTGTTTTATCTGTCTTGCTACTGGTGACTTTATTGCAGTGTAAATTTTGCTGAAATTTTTTTTAGATTTAAGATTTGTATTTGATTTTTAAAATTGCTTCTGTCTCTGTTATTTTTCTGTTTTCTTCAAATTCATTGAAGAACTCCTTAACATAGCTGTTATGAATTATCTGAGAGTTTTCCCATAGTGATTACTTTCTGGTCAGTTTCTGGCTTCTGTTTTGACTGTAAGATTAGGTCATGGTTTCCTGAATGCTCTTGATGCTTGTTGTTGACATGTTGCCTCATGTGGGCAGGGAAGGATCAGACACTCAATCTAGTCTTCCTAATCTGGCTTCATGAGTGTATATTTTTCTAGAAATTCTAAGCAGGCTGCCTATTTTCTCTGAGTCTATAATGACCTCCATTATTTCAGCGCTGGATGGAGCCCAGGTTCAGGTGTTCTGGGAGTCTGCTGTTGGTGTATTTTCAGTTTTGGCACTACAGGGTGGTCTAAGTTCAGGTTGGTCTTAAATCCCCAGTTACCCTGTCATTCAGAATGAATCAGGGAAGTACCTAGCAATAGCAGTCCATTCCCACAAGCCTCTCCCCGGGTGGTGATGTAGGCTCAGGTGCTTCATCCACGGTACTGTAGGATTTTACCCAGCTGAGTCACTGTGGATGATGTTATGGTTTTGATATGAACTGTCCCCCAAAAAGCTCACGTGTGAGACAATGCCAAGAATGTTCTGAGTGAAATGCTTAAATTAAGAGATATAACTTATTCAGAGGATTAATCCACTTGGGTGGATTAACTAGGTGGTAACCTACAGGCAGGCAGAGTGTTGTTGGAAGAAGTAGGTCACTGGGGGCATGTCTTTGGGATTATATATTTTGTCCCTGGCTCCTCACACTCTGTTTCTTGGATGTCATGAACTGGGTAGCTTTCTTCTACCATGCATGCCCTTCTGCCATAATGTTCTGCCTCATTTGGGGCCCATAGCTGTGGAGTTGGCTAACCATGGACTGAATCTCTGAAATCCTGAGCCAAAATAAACTTTTCCATCTTTGGTTGTTCTTACTGGGTCTTGGTCACAGTGACAAAAGCCTAACACAATGCATACCTGCCCCAGGCTCCAGTGCCATGCTACCAAGCTGTCACATAGTGTACACCCCACTCTAATAGCACAACACTGGAGTAGGACAAGGTCCACACTGCTGCACGCTGCCATTGCTGAGGTAGACTCACAGCTCCAGACCGCTGCACCAGTCACGTGGTGCTGGCTGGAACAGATATCTTTTTTTTTTTAAAGTTATAGTTACTTTATTTTTTTAATTTTTTATTTTTGAACAACCATACAAGTTTTTAACAAAATAATATAAAATGTGTATATATTCTGGATATTGCAATTACCCCCAGGAGTGCCCCCCCAATTACCCTCCCTTATCCCGCCCTTCCCCTTCCCACTATATCTCTAAAAAAAGCATTAGGTTGTAAAACATTACATCTTATCTGGGTTTAACACATACTAATAGACCAATGAGAAAGTTGGAACAGATATCTTATAGACTGGGGCTGCATGTCTTCCGCTGAGATGAGGCAGTTCCAGGAGCTCCATCTGCAGGTAGATCTGGGAATGGGAGCCATTGGGGTCTTCCCAGTGTTGGGCTTCATCACACTAGCACTGTTTCAAGGCAAGTCTTGTGCCTATTTTCTTAACTTACTGTACCATCATCTTTTTAAGGGCAAACATTTCTTTTTGGACCAGATACCCTCTCATTTAGCAAAATACATTTATGAATAAAATAATGGTGTCTACGCAAATACTTAAGGCAGAAAATGAAAACAAAGAATTGAATTCTGCTCATGACAAAATACGAATTTTAGAGCTTTTGGGATCAACTGTGTAAAGAGGCTGAGGGGACTCTGGAGGAAAAAGGGCTAGCCAGAAAACTGGAGAGGCAAACAAAAGGCAAGTGGTAGGAACAGAGAGACTTAAGAAATGAAATGAGACCCCCCCAAATAGATGACCAAAACACAATCTTCAACTGATATCTGAGTCTAAGAACCGTTAGAATCCGCAATCTCCACTCTTTTCTAAACTGTCTGTAGAGAAGTCATATGTTATCTTTTGTCTGGGGTACTGAGTAGAGTGAATGTGTCAGGATGGTACCCATGTGCCCTAAGAGTCTCCAGAAAAACACTAGCAGGAGGTGGATTCAGAGCAGCAATGGAAAATTCAGTCTGAGATAGAGACTGGAGCCAAAGTTGGTAAGAAAACACACAACCGAGACTCATACTCAGATTTCTAGCACACCACATCTCACTAGCATCTGAACCATAGTGGCCTCCATCCTTCCCATTCCTATTGTCATCATTGGCTGTGATTTATTGCCAGTATTATTTCTTAACTAGACTGTATAGCTAGCCATGTGAGGATATCTCCACCCTGTTTATTATAGCATCTTCACCCTATTCTAAAATTCTCCAGTGCAATATTTTTAAAATTTAATTTTGTTTAAGGGAGAGGGACAGTGAGAGAGAGAGAGAGAATCAATTTTTATTTAGTTTTTCACATGGCTTTCGTTGCTCTGACATTTAGTTGTGTACATGGGTGCTGGGGTTTGAACCCGTGTACTTGCGCATGCCAGACAGGCACTGTAACTGCTGAGCTACTGCTCTAGCCCTTCAGTGCAATTTTGATGGTTTATCAATAATACCATTTCTTCTTTTTTCATGTTATCTAAGATAGTTTTTAGTCATTCTCATCCATTCAAAATGCATTTGAGAAAATTTGGTTGATGGTAGCCTTAAATGCTAGATGGAACTTAAAAGTGCTTGGTATACACTGAGCCCTCAAGCATACTAAATTCCTTTCTTAATGCTTTATTCATTCAGAATGTTACCATTCACGGCAGGGGAGATGAGTGGGCTTGAAAAAAGGGAGACTGGTTGGGGGAAAATCAAGCTATTAAGCCCAGATTTCCTGTTCCACTCTGCTCAGCTGGTAGACTGCCCTCCTCTGTCCACTGCTGAGGAGAGCAGATATTTCTTTTTCAGAGAAACTAGATGTGAGAGGCAGCTTACTGTGTTATCACCTACTGTTAAGTTCTGCCACTGCATTACTCCAGGCAGAGCTCCTGATTAGAATTTTTTTAGGATCTCAGGTTTAGTAGGGATAACAAAGGATCAATACACATTTCAATCTGAAAGACAGACACACTTCCATCTTCCTTCAAGAGAGACAGGAAAAGATAAGAACAAAGAAAAATGAAAAAGAACAAAAAATCAGCAGAGCAGGAATATCCAGTTGTTAATATCCTCAGAGATATTAGATGATATTGTATCTGTGAAAGGAAGAAAAAAAAGCCCAATAGAGAAATTACTTTAGGAGATTAAAAGCTGAGATGAAATGGAAACTAAAGCTGAAATGAGAAACCCTGGAAGGCCAAAATAGAGAGATGCACAAGAGAGCAAAGATAAAAAATAAAAAACCAAAAAAACAAGAAGGCAATTTCAGGAGGTCTAGGACACAAATAATAGGAATTTCAGAGAGCAAAATGAGAGAAAAAAGAGAGAGAATGAAGCATCAGTCAAGTACAGCATCTGGAAATGAAGGTAAAATCTGGAACGAAGGTGACCTGTGAACACTATTGTGGGTTGAACAGTACTCTCAAAATTTTCAGGGACCTAGAATGTCTGGATGTGATTGTAATTGTAAATATGGTCTTTGCAGATGTATTTAGTTAAAGTAAAATGAGGTTATGTTGCATGGGAGTGGGGCCCAAATGCAGTGACAGGTGTTCTTATAAGGTGGCCGTACATAAAAACAGGGAAGATACACAAGAAGTCCATATAACAGCTGTGTGCAGTGGTGCACACTGTCATCCCAGTGGCTTGGGAGGCTGAGGCGGGAGGACTGCAAGTTCAAAACCAGCCTCAGCAACGTATGCCCTAAACAACTTAGGGAGATCCTGTCTCAAAATAAAAAAAATAAAAAGGGCTGAAGATGTGGCTCAGTGGTTAAGTGCTACTGGGTTCAATACCCAGTACAAAACAAACCAACCAACAATAAAAAGCTGTGTTGACTGAGACAGAAATTGGGGTGAGGCGTGGCAAGAAATGGGAAGGATTATTAGCATCCTCCAGCAGGTGGAAGCAAGGCATGGAGCAGACACAAGGAACCACGCGTGGGGACGCCTTGATTTTGGACATTCAGCCTCCAGTGCCGTGAGAACATAGCTTTCTATGGCTTTAGCCATCCCACTTGTGGTACTTTGTTATTACAGCCTAGGGTACCAAGATAAGCGCCCAGCCCTATGTGCAAGGCCAGACTTACGCTTAATCACATCATCCTGAGGTTTCAGAACCCATGGATCAGAGCATGGGCGCTACAAGGTTTAAGATGTAGAAATAAGTGACTTACTGACTACATGGAGTCGTGGGACAAGTGCAAGGCGCAGGGAGTGGAGCTCGAGGAATCCAGACAGGAGCGCAAAGAATAACAAGAAGAGAAGAAGAGCTGCAGACCCGCGCGAGGAATCTCCGTGAGGAATCTCCTGAGAAGCCCGTTGAGGAGCACGAGGAATCGCGTGAGGAGCGCGAGAACTCGCGAGAAGAGGGCGAGGAATCGCGAGAGGGGCGCAAGAACTCGCGAGAAGAATATGAGGAATCGCGAGAGGGGCGCGAAGACTAACATGATGTGCCGAGCAGCGCGAGGAATCGCGAGAGGAGCGCGAGAACTCCTGAGAAGGGAGCGAAGAATCTGGAAAGGAGCGTGAGCTGTCGAGTGGAGCGCGAGGAATGGAGTGCGAGGAGACGCGTTGGAGCGTCAGGGGTCACTTGTCATCTGCAACGCAGGGAAACAAAATGCGGCAGAACAACAGAAGTGTGAGTGAAAGATTATTTTAAAGTTAAAATTCTGTCAACTAAGAATAGATAAACGACAGCGTCAAACTTGCAAGGAATCAAAATATTTGTTTGCGGAAACAGTGATGGAGGGTGTGCGCCAGTAGCGGGGTAAACAGCCGCAGCAAAAGCAAACAGAATTCAGGAGCACACACTCCAACACCAGACAACTACAGAGGGAGGGACCCAGAGCGACACTGGGCCGGCAGGCGGAGATGGCCCTGCACGGTAGAGCATGGCTCTGGGAAGGAAGTCTTTGGAGGAGAGAAAAAATGAAAACTAATGTTTTTGAGTGAGAGGAAAATATTATTCGTGTGTGTGTGCGCGCGTGTGTGCGTGTGTAGGTAGTAGAGATGTTGGACCATTCAGAAAATATTAGCAGTTGAAATTTAGGTAATTAAAGGAAGAATAAAGGATTGCCCAAGAAGAAGTCAAGGTCATGGAACACAGATTAGCTCAAAAGTAACACAAAATGTGCAGGTTTGGTCAGTTGTGAATAGTATAGGTGTAGATAATGCATGACACTGACAGGTTAAGAAAAAATATTATAGGCATGTTATTTATAAACGTGAGAGGAAATATTAATGGAAATAGCTGGAAGTGGAAGGGATGAACATTTGTTGCCTATGGAGGATTGGCTTAAAGCCTATGGAAAGGTTGGTCAGAAGAATGCTGTTTTCATTATATCCTTAAATTATGTATACTGTTTGGTATTTAAAACAATAATACATCTATGTTATTTTCATAAACATTAAAATTAAATTTAAAATACAGTATATATTTATACTGCATGTTTTTATACATACGGCCCCAAAACTTCATCTGCTATTGAACTGAGAGTCTTTTTCTCAACATTGAAGGAAAATAATGTTTTGAAATTGAGAGATGGAACAATGACATAAATAGATGTTACTTAAGTGATTTAAAATAGTTTATGTGATAATTTTTAAGGCAGTATTTGCCTTACCAGCTAAGGAACTAACCCCATGTAGGATGTGATTCTATATGAACGGAGTTGGCAGTTTCACCAAAACAGATAAACAAGCCAACAAGCAAAACCCAACCAAACCAGACTGACTAGTTAAACTTTAATTTCAGGCAGAAAAAAAAAACTTTTTAAAGTACAAGTTTGTCCCAGGTACTGATTGAGACATATTTATGCTAAAATATTATTCATTGGAAACTCACACTTAATTGGTTGTCCCATATTTTTTTTTGTGGGAACGGTAGTGGAGGTTCAATAGATAATTGTTGGATCTCTCTATTCTTTTCTTAGTAACCCGTTCTGATCAATCATCAAAGAGTTATCAAAACCTGCTGACTATCTCGTTGTTTTCAATCTCTATGGACTTTTGGTGTTAATGAGTTCTACAAGGTGACCAACCCACCTTCAGCTTCTGAAGAGTGTATCCATCCATGCTGCTCTGTTGAATTTAGCTATTAGGGGATAATGGCCAAAATGATGACTTAGAGGCAAACAGTAAGGAGAAGTTGAGGCAGATGTCATGGTAACCAAGTCTGATAGCACTTTTTCCTTTGGTGTGTGAAGAAAGAAATTTTGAAGTGGAATGTTGTATCTGAATAAGGTGGCATATACTTGGTGTAGAGGGTAGTGACCTTGTTTAAAGTTCGTCAGACATAAAGTTACTATTGTCCTCCCTTTGGGCTCAGCTTCAATATCTTAATAGGACTGTCATCAATCAAGTTTTTATCCCGTCAATGCAGTTTTTGCTAGAATTGTTTTCTGAGACCCCTTTCGCCTTTAATATAATTGCAGAGTAATTCATACTTCTTCATTGGCAGTTAGATAGTCAGGGTTGGCATATGCAGTTTTCAATCTTTCTCTAGAATTCAACTCTTCAGATAGCTTGGAAAAGTAAAAGAAGCATGCCTCTGTTTTTCAAATATTTTCAGAATAATTATAATTCAGAATAATTATAGATTCTATCTATAATAGACTTATGAGTATTGAGTCTCTGGCTTCATAATGTGGTGTTTCTGGTACTCAAAACACTGCTTCTTAGATGGTGTCCTACTTCAATGACTTATCTAGTTTATTCTGCTCTTTCCCCCTTCTGCCCCCAGTTTTGAAAAGGCAGAATAATTTTGTCTTCATAATTCCCATCTTTGATTTTCCTTGTCTATCCAAAAATGTCAATATGCTTCTCTGTTGCAAGATTGTTGGCTTTTAAAAGTTTTGTGTTTTAGCAGTTTGATTCATCTTGTTTTTTTAAATTTATTTCTGTTTTACTGTATTCACTTTCTGATAGTTGGCTTCAAAACTGTTAAACCCAAAATAGTGTATATGTGTCTAACTCTGAAATGAAAATAATACGCTGTTGGTGGAAAGAGACATTCAGATCCAAATGTGAATCCTGGCTGTATGCTTTTCTATCTCTACAGTCAAAACTTAAGTCAGTTAAGCTCTTGCTTATCCCCCATTTTCCTTCTCTGTAAAATGGTGAGAATAGTATTTACCAGGTAGATTTGTTAGAATGAGAGTAATATGTGCCTTTTCGTGTCTTTTACGTACAGACCACATGATAAAACATAACAATTTAGAAAGTGCTTCCACACTGTAGACCGTATTTTTGGTGAACTCCATACCCACCATCCAATCACATAGTTTTGGCAGTAAATAGCTCTGCATACATGAATGGCTTCATGCCCAAAGTCTTATGGTTGGACACAAAGGACTTAGAATTCAAGAATTCTAAGTCCTTCATGATTTCAGTGATGGTCAGTTCTTTCCCTGGATTAACATCAAAAGTTAATTTGGATCATCCTAGAGACAGATTTATTATTTTTAAAGGCTGTCTTGTACTTTTGTTGAAACTTTGTCCATGTATCTACAAGGTCTTTCTTACCTTAAAAGAGATGGAAAATAGTCAACAGAAAACATCAAATTTGAAAAGTAGTGAAAATGATTCACTCTATGCTAGTGTGTGTGTTATCTATGGATTGAAAAATCTGTTTGGAAATGTCAGAACATTTGTTGCTACCTCCCTAGAGCAAGAAGTGTTATCCTGAACTATGATGATAGGAAGCATAAGCATTGCAGTCCAGTAGGGTAGGGTGTGGCTGCAGTGATAGTATACTCTGGTTGAATTGCCAAGTGTTTTTATTGCTGCCCTGTAAGAGAAGAGCATTGTATGCCCTGTAAGAGCCATCAGCAAGATGAAGACAGTTTTCTCCTGTTTGGTTCTTAGAAATGATGTAAACATTTGGTTCTTCTAATGGGCAGGTAGACCTTTGTCAGTGGCTCATCTGTAGGTTTGCTATCTCTGACATAGTTATGATAACACTTCTCAATTAGCATGAAAGTGTTTCCCTTTGACCACACTTTACAGTTGCATTATGGGATACTCACGTGAATCTAGCAAAACTTATCAGTTCTCTAAGAAAGACATCAACTTTCTTTTCTTTCAAAAACAGAACCTGGATTTTATTTAGGAACTGATGTATCAAAGACTGTGGGTGAATAATAATTGATTTAAACAATGCCTTCACCACCTATCACTGTCCTAAACAGCCACTGAAAACGTTCTAGCCAATTAGGTCTAAATGGAAGTTGGCTGAGGCATCTTGGAAAGCAGAAATTTATTGGTACCATCTTTAGTCCTTCCTTAAATGTGGATATAATATGAAAACCTATAGCAGATACGCCATAACCACTAGGCAACAACCGTGGAGACGGAATGTAAAAGCTAAAGCTGTCAGAATCACAGCTAGCAGTTATCTACCATCACACTTCTTGTTTAAGCCACAGAGAGTTGGATTTTCTGTTACTTTAGGATGAAACTACTCCTGACAGCCCAGTTTGGTTATTGTCAGTAAGGAAGATTTTGAGTCTTCTTCTGCCTTTCCTCCCTCATACCATTCTAATTTCTAATTCCTTCTTTGGATTAATCTTCAAAACTCTTTTAGCTATATTTCCCATGGAATGTATGAGACAATACTCAGAAAACCTTAATTATCTGTTTTAGGGGCATGACCATCAGTGAATATTTAAATAATAAAAGTTCAGTTTCTGCATCCGTAAAACGAGGATAAGGATGAAAACCACAACAATAGCGATAATACAATGGCTATTA
This sequence comes from Aplodontia rufa, assembly GCA_004027875.1. Classification (NCBI taxonomy): domain Eukaryota; kingdom Metazoa; phylum Chordata; class Mammalia; order Rodentia; family Aplodontiidae; genus Aplodontia; species Aplodontia rufa. The sequence goes on along the minus strand of PVKS010026274.1, from coordinate 19,367 downwards.
TGTGTTGCTTACTGAAAGAATGCTGGGCACTGAGTTGAAGACATTGGAATCATTCAGTCTTCTCAAGATGGCTAAGATCAAGATATTTAAAAATTTATACTGTGTAGATGATTAAACTGAAATTTAGAAAAGTTAATTGTCTCACCTGAAGTTAAGTGAATTGGAACTTACATCCATCAGGTATTTTTTCCATGTCAGTGTTAGCCAGTTGCAATAACCCTAATGTCCTGATAGTCATACCCTTGTTGCAGGCTTAATTTGTGTAATGGGGAACATGCAGCAGTAGGGCTAGGAAGTCACTTTGGTGATTAAATTATAAAAAGCTGCAGCTTTCATTTGCGGTTCTCTTTCTGGCTCTTTATGATCATTGTTTTGGAAGGAAGCTAGCTGCCATGTTGTGCAGACTCTGAAGCATGTAGGGAAACCCATATAACAAAGTACAGAGGCTTGCCCACTCCAAGAGAAGCAGATTCTTCAGCTGCTGTCAACCTCCAAGCCCTCCAGTCCTGCTGAGAGCCTGAGTGCTGCTTCCTGAGAGACACGGAGTCAGAATTCTCTAAATGAGCTGCTCTCAAATTCCTGACTCACCGAAACTGTGACACAGTGTTTGTGGTCTTAAGATGCAAAGTTTTGGGGTAATTTGCTATGCAGGAACAGAATCAATTTAGTCACCTTCTCAGGGAGTCTTTCTCTCTCCAGCTATTTAACACTGACTCCCCTTCTCCTGCTATCATAAAGCTATCTTTCAACCCTTTCTTTTCCTTGGCCCTTATTAAACCACCTAAGGTCTCTGCGGACAGTATTTTTGGACTGTTTTGTTTAATGCCATACCCTAAGCACCAGAGGAGTTCACAGCACATAGCAGAAGCAAATATTTCTGGAACAAATGAACGAACATTGTTAAAAGCTACACTCTTCACAATCTTGTTTTGTTCCTTATTGTCTCTCATGCAAAATAGCATGTGTCCACTGGAGAGTCTGATTTTTGTCTTTAAATCTGAATGTCCCTTCACAATAGGAGAATACCTGTTTCAAGCCATACTTCTGCAATATTTACCTCCCCACTATCCTATATGTGTTTTCCCAATGGAGAAGGAACTGAAATGGAAGGCATTTTAGGTGGGATGTCTATTAGAATAAATAGATCTGCACTCTTAATTCCAGCTCTATCACAAATTCATTTGTGATTGTCACAGTACACTCTTTCATTTTCTTTTATTTTTTCTCGTAAGTTTCCATTTTGTGAAATATGTTGTCTTACTCAATTTTGAGTTATCTTATAGGAAAAAACAAGCTCCTTTTATAGTTTACCAAAAGTAGGGCCTACTTCATCTGCATTTATGTTTTAAATTTTACTTAATAACTTCCTGATGATGATCTTGGAGAAAAGTGAAGTCCAGAAGGGCTGTAATTGTTTATTCTTGTCTTCAGGGCTCAGAGTTGGAACAACCTTAGACTAATTACATGGAAGGTTACAGAGCTAGTTGTTCAGGCCTCACACTGACCACTACAATGGAATTTGTTGAAGAATCAAGGCCCAGTTCATCTACCCAAAGCTTTGATCTACAATACCTACTAATCTAATGAGACTTTTATTCAGGGCATTATCTTAACCTGCGAACTTTTCTACAGAAGGGGATGGGGAGGAGGTTGATATGACAGTGAAGTTTGTTTCATATTGGCAGTTTTGGAAAGAACTGCTTAAAATGTTATACTTTTTGACTGCTTAATACCAGCTATTCTCTGTTTTGAGAAGTTCTGTTAAGATTTGGATAAATCCTTGCTCATATGTATTAGTGTGCACCTTTCATGTCTCAGAAAGTGACTTTTGTCAAGACTGTATTGATGGCCATTTGGCATCTTCTGTATTTCTCTCTCAGTCTCTCCCCCCATGTCTCTTTGACCCTTTCTCACTCTGTATGTTACAATTGAAAATAAGAAAATTCTAATGTAATCTGCTTCAGAAACAAAGAATTTACTGGCTGATTCACTGAAAATACTAGAGATAGAGAGCTTCGGATGTGGTTTGATATAGAAGGTTATGATATTTCCATCTTTATCTCTGGGATTTGCTTGGTTCTGCTTGGTCTTGCTTCATCCTAATTTGTTAGTGTCATTCAGGTTCCAACTTCAGCAAACAATGCACTGTTTTCTTGAACTCCAAGCCCAAACCTGTATATCTGGAATAGTCTGGGTCTCATGCCTGGAATAGGTCACTGGTCATTTTTTAATGTCAATTCTCGCCTTTTTCTCTACTAATAGAAGTTCAGCCAGGCATATATATGCCTCAAGAAAAGGCTGTATTTTAACCTTGTCTTGCTGCTAGCATGGTCATAGGATTAATTTCCAGTTGGTGAAAGTGTTGTATATAATTTTGGCTTTTGACTCTGAAATAAAGAAGAGGAAACATGGGAGGTTTTCTTGAGATCTGGCAGATAACAGGTGCAACTCACTAGAGCAACAGAAGAGAAGGAGCTCCATCTGCTATTGGCTCCATAGAGCAGAACCACTGTCCCAGTCTGCATTTTAAGATAGAGAAATTCATTTTGATCATGTTTAAGCCCTTGTTAATGTTGAGTCTCTGTCCCATTCATAGCCAAAATTTTTTTGACTACCTACCTCCTCCTGAACTGTGACCTGGAAGGTGAAATATGTGGACTGGTCCAGTAGAGGCCACATGCCCCATTGCTGGAGTTTATAGAGTGGAGTCAGCTTCCCAGAGCCATGCGTGTCTCTGAATGAAAATGGAAGTCTGCTGAGAAAGAAGAGGAAGGAAGCTTGGGAAATTGCTACCAGTTGTCCACCCAGTTCTTTCCTCTATTATTCTATTTTTAACATGTAAGGCCACCTTTGTCTGCAACTCATGGGTTATTGTGGGCTCTGAGTAGCCAAAACAGATAAACAAACAACAACAAAACCCAGGAGATTCCACAGTATCTTGGAAAATGATGATCCCCAGTGATTGGTGACTGCTGTGAAGGGCTCACTACTATTTGGAAGAATGCAGGAAGATTTAGACACATGCTTTCCTTTGATTTTAGGTTTTTGTGAGTAGGGGCTGTGTTTTCTTCACAGAGGACATGCTCAGCACATGTTTGTCACTGGACTGTGTTTAATCATTGCAGTGCTGCAAATTAAACAGGCTCTTCACAGTGAATCCTGAATGTGCCATTAACCAAGAAAAATTAGAGCAAGGAACACAGTGTAAAAGTATGGAAATAACTCTTGCTAAAAGAGAACAAATATGGCAAAAATGTAGAAGTTTAGGCATGTAGTTATATTTAACATACTTACAGAGAGAACCCAGAAATAGGGATAGAAAAATCTCAGAATAGAGATCCTCTAAGTTCACTTTCTTATTTCATGGTTTGGTTTTCATGTGGAATTCAGGATTGGGATACTTCACATGTTGAGAATTTGTTTTAAACTCAGTTGAGAGTAGGGGGGTGGGTTGGATTTGGAGCTGAAAGCAGTACAGTTTCTCTTTGTTCACATACATCCTGAAGAGATCCATCTCACTGATTGAAGTAAATTGCCACGAAATAACGTTGCTTACCCTCACACCTTCCCTTTTGTAAAAAATAAGGTTTGGGGGCTTTGAAAGGGCATCGTGTCTAGACTTCTTGAGTAGAGTTAAAAATCTGTGTTTAATAGAGTTAAATATCTATATTAAAAACTTGGAAGTCAATGGAGGGATGCCCCCAAAATACTCTCTCAAGGAGAATGGAGCAGAGGCAGCACTATAGAAACCCTACCAGCAGATCATGAGAAAATTGCCATGAAGGCGCTAGTGTTTGGATTTGCATAAGAGCTACAGTTATGTGCATTGTTTTAACTAAAGATTTTATGATGTTAGGCTGTATCACAGATCAGTCAGAGTGAAGCTTTTGCTCAGTGTCTGTCTGTCCTTTGTTGTGTGAACAGTATGCTTCAGTTGTCCAGATAAGCTTTATTGCTGCTGCCTGGGACTTTTGGGATATTAGAGTAGAAAAGGCAGAAGAGTTCAGCAGCTGAATAGCTCTGCTGCATGTAAATTTGGGGCTTGGATTAAACATGTATTTAGTACCATTAACTATGGATGCTGTTAGGTATGTTTGTCCAAGATATTAAGATATGAGTGTGGGTAGCACACATCTCTAATGTGTTGCTAAGATCACATGGTAAAAGTGACCACTTTGGACTGAACTGTTAGCTGCATGTATACACCCATCGACTTTGATGGTTTTCACAGATTGTAGGGAACACCAAACTTCTAGTCTTGATTAGCCTTCCTGCTGAGAGCAGCATTCATTCTGGATTAGAGCTTTTGTTCATTTTGTAGTGAGATTGTACTAGGTATACACCCAGACTACTTAAGCAGTTGACTCCTTTGTCCTGAGTCTGTGAGGAGAATTGTGGTTGGATCTACTGGCTCTGAATCATATGCAGTGTTGGTTATGTTCTTGACAGTGATTGAGAGTCTGGAGCCTGACCATGATCAGGGGGAGCAGAGATGGTTATTACCAGACAGCCTCATGATCTGGGGGGGGGTATGAGATGAGTTGAGGGAGAGCTGGGCCATAGATTTCATTCACCTAGGGAGCTCAAGATATGTTAAAAGATAATGGGCACAATCTACACCCTGTAATTTATAATGGGACTGAAATTAATATTGGAGTGGCATGTACAAATGTCTGGGCAATGAAAGCTCTTGACTTTGAGGCAGGGAATTTGTACCTAAATGAGCCTGCCTGCCAAGCTGTCCTTGGTCCCAAATGTGTTAGTCTTGCAGGAAAGCAGTCTTTCAATATTGGTGAGAGATCCATTTTCTACTCTGAATGCCATGATTGTGGAGGACAAGGATGCAGTGAGCTCAGGGAAATGATCCTCTAAGGCTGGAATTCCTGAATTCCTTTGATCTTAAGAATCACTGGAAAGTTTTAAACATACTGATTCCTGGACTCCCCCCCAGACCTACGGGTCCTTTAGATAAAGTCTTTGAAAAAGGCTCTGCAGGAGCTTCTAAGGATTGAAAGACTTGAGAATCTATCTCAAGTTTAGGGTCTTGGAGCCAGACTGTATGGGATCAGTCCCTGTTTTGCTGCTTCTCATATGTGTGAGCCTAGACATGTAACCTAACTTCTCCTATTTCAGTGCCGTCACCTGTTCCCCAGGGTCAACATTGTCCCTGTGCACTATGCTCTGAATGAGTCTTATTGTTGGAAGGGCCCCAGCACCAGGCTTGGTCCACTCAGCACCCTCTGTTCATTAGCTATTATTTAGCTATTAAGGAATTGTTATTCCTTAGGAGCCAGATCTAGCTTTACCTTCCCTGTTATATCAAAGCGCAGAACAATGACAATAAAAACTAAGAAATATTGTTTATCAGTCAGTGTTACACCATACAGTACAGAATTCTTCCAACTATTATCTTATTGCCACAGCTACTCCATAAAGCAAGCATCAGTATTCTCTCCAGGGCTTAAGAGGTGTCTAACGCTCAGAAAAGTGAAGAAGTATGTCCAAATTCCCATTCATTACAGCTGGAGAGTTCAGAGCTGATAGTGACACCAGTCTGTCTGACTCTAAAACGCTGAAACCTAATAAGCATTTCTTTTATCACTGTCCTGTGCCTTTCCTCTAGATGAAGAACTTTTGGAACTTTTCAATACCCAGGTTCCCTCATGCTTCTGTCTTCTATGTTTTGGCACCAGCAAAATATTTGTTATTTTTTTTTTGTGTGTATGAGTGGTGTGAAATGCATTTTCCAGTGTCATGTATCTGCTGTGTCTCTGGTGAGAATCATTGTCCTTCAACATGATTTGTCTGTTTCACACACGTATGCCCTTGGATAAATGGATTACTCTTATTATTCCTTCTGTACAAACACTTGAACATCTTAAGGACAGTGATGGTGCTTTATGACTCTCCATTAACTTCCCTCAGGGCCATGCTGGTAGCACCAGGGGTGATGGGCAGTTCTTTGTTGGAAACAAACTGACCTGGTTTGGTTTCACTGAGGACTTTCTCTCTTACATTTCTTTCTTTCTTTCTTTTTAAAGAGAGAGGTACAGTGAGAGAGAGAGAGAGAAAGAAAGAATCAGTTTTATTGAGTTTCTCACGTGGCTTTCGTTGCTCCGACACTTGGTTGTGTACGTGCTGGGGTTTGAACCCGGGTACTTGTGCATGCCAGGTAAGTGCTATAACTGCTGAGCCACCACTCCAGCCCTTATATTTCATTATTTCGAATGCAGGCTGTGTTCTTTGCTCTGGACAACTTTAGAATTTTCTTATTGTCAGTTCTATCTCTGATTGATGTTGGGGAACCTTGAAGAGGAGGATACTCTAGTGGAACTAGGATGAAATTGCTGCCTTACCCAGCTGACCTGCCTCTCACTTGCCTTGCTGACTCCTTGAGATGACTCTTGATTGTTCTCTAACATAAACATTCTCATTAACCTTCGTATATTTCCTAATTTCCTCTTGTGTCAGGGAGCAGTCAGGCAGACCTTCATTACAGTTTCATAATGCTCTGTATTTTCCTTCTTAGTACTCATGACAGTTGTTCAGAGCATATTTATTTGTGTGTTCACTTGTAATGTCCTTTTCCAGCCCCAGACTCCATGTCTGTTTTGCAAATTACAGGTTCCTACTTTCCTATCAGAGTCCTGGCACACAATACGTGTTCGGTAAGTATTTTCAGAATGAATGGATTTATCATTTTTATATTAATGGAGAAAAAGTATAGAAAGAAATGTAAGTTCATTTGGCTCAATCATGAAAAGGGAATTATTGACTGCCGTAATTGAAAATTCAGGTATAGTTTCAGGAATGCCTTCATGTGAATATTTCAGCAGTGAGGATTAATATTTGGCTTTCTCCATCTCTCAGCTTGGCATCTCTCTGTTGTCTTCCTTCTAAAGCAGTTTGTTACCTGTTGGCAAGTAGACAGTGACTAGCTACATGCTGATATCCTCAAAGTTTAGTTATATGAGTATAAAAAAGGTACTTTTTCTCCATTCTTCCATCAGAAGTCCCAGACTTTAATATCAGTGGTCTAAATTAGATCACATGCTCCATTCCTGTGTCAATCATTATAGCTAAGATGAAGGGTTTTGTGAGTTGTCCAAGTTTTGGAATGAACATGTCAGAATCAAGGGAAGGTGTAGTCGGACCATAGAACCATGTGGTCTAAGAGTAGAGGAGATGTTGTCCCCATATCCCACTGCCAGGCTCAGATTTTACTTCTGGAAGGAAGAAGAAAGGTGCTGGATAAGCAAAACTCAATAGTTACCTGCTGTGGTGCCAAAATATCTCTAGGTCTGATAAGCACCCTTGGAGACAAGAAGAAAAAATACACTCTTAGTAAGAAGAGGTAAAAGGTTCATTCATTCCAGGGCGCTATAGATCACCAGGTGAAACCACTAATAACAAGCACCAAATCAGAGGCAAAAATGATGTGGGACAGCTGGTTCTTCCCTGCTTTCCTAACAAGAACCCCACCCAAGTTATGCAGGGTAACTTCCTGTGGTGAAGAACGTTGGACAGAAGTGGGTGGGTGTTTTGAAAGATGTTGCAGAATGGAGCAAGGCTTAACCAACTCAAGTCTTCCTAGAAGTTGACTGCTATAAGCAGCACTGAAGATTTCTCCGCCTAGGAGGCCAGTGCATCTCATAAGGTTGACCAGGTATTCCAGGGTCCTGTGACTCTTACAAGCTTGTTTTCACTGCACCACCCCAGGCATCCCAAGAAGGTGTCATGTGATAGTGAGTGGGTGGCTCAGCTCTTTACTTTTAGGTTTTGACTTCCCAGTAAAATTCTCTAGGGTTATGTATAAGTGGAAATAGCAAGCAGTTAACATCCATTGGTTTAGTACTCTTGTCTCTCTAATGCTTAATATTAATAACTATTTTTTCCTGCAGAAGTATTCCTCCTCCAATAGGTGTGGCCTCATGTATCAATATTGTGCTATAGAACCTGGAGGGGGACAGGGGAGGGTAGAGCTGATTCCTCCTTTACCTGTTATCTGAAAAGCTAGGTGCTAGATCTGTGACTTGAGCTCAGTCAATCAGTTACGCTGTTTTAAGTTTAAATCTTGAGCCAGTGATATACGTATGAAGAACAAGGAGAAATTCGCATGGCAATTGGTAGCAATGGTAGTGATGACAGTGGTATTGCCTGCCATGTTCTGACCTTATTATTTCTAAAAGGAAAGAACTGTTGTGCATCCTGTCCTCAGCAAGTTGGCCCCCACAGTCTGCCATTCCCAAATCCCAACTTTCACCCACCCATTGGTACTGAATCCTTTATATTCTTCTAATAAGTCCTTCCAGCTAAAGATGATACAGTTGCTTTTCCTTGATTGCAGCCAGGAATACTAACTCATATACTTAGTTTTTAAAAAATTGCTTTGATGTGTTTTGTAGGTGAAGAATTTTAATTCTAAATCCATCCCCCTTTAGAGAGAAAATTTTGCATTTCAAGATAAAGCCATTGTCATCGATCCAGGCTGACTGAAATTTAAACTCCAATTCTGTAGTTGCTTGCTTTTAGTGAGTTATTTAATACCTGCCTCAGTTTTGTCACCTCTAAAGTGGGAGTAGGAAAATATTATGGTCAAAGGGTTTTGTGAGTGCATGGCAGAGCACTGAAATTCACAAATACCATGTGAATTATAATTGTGAGATACCTTTTATACAGATCATCCAGGAGGAGATGAATTTGATTTAATTCTTCATTGTTGTAATTGTATTCCACCTCTGTTCAGTACATGCTAATTACTGATATTGGGATTCATGAATTCATTCTAGGGAAATTTATTAAATGCCCACTATGTGCCAAGTACCAGTTTTTAATTAGCATTTTTATAAGGGATTTATCATTTGCTACCCATCTGTTATCCTCTCCCAACTCTGTGAAACAGAGTACCCCGGACTCAGTACACACAGGAAGGAATTGCTGACTTATTTTTATGGCTGAGAGTCATTTTTCCCTCCTGAGAAAACATGGGAAACTCAGGGCAGCCTTTCTTTCTTACAAGGCCCTTCCTTCCTGGGGGCAGGAGGGGGGGAAGAAAAAGAAAAAAGAACTTATCTCTAAGTGGTCTTCTTGGAGTTATTATTCTCTGGCAGGTTCTTCTGAAGGTGTGCATAGTGGCAAGGGGAAAAGGTCGTGTTTAGCTGCCATTAAGACTTTGATGTGAATAAGATTGGCAGAACCTGGGAGGGGGCAGATGATCAAGTCAAACACAAGCCCCAGCTGACACTGCTGTTTGGCAGAAAAGGCAGCCATGTAACAATGTCATAAGCACATCAACAAAAATAAACAAATACAAACTAGCCTTTGAAGCATAATACCTTAAGATCTGTTGTATTTTTAAAATTTTATGATTTAGTTTAATAATCAGAAAAAAGTGGTGAAAAAAGAAAGGTAAGGTCTTCTTCTCTGTTAATGAGCACAATGCACATGTCATGTCCTACAATCAGATTTCTTTGACATTGTGTGATCAACCATCCTGAATTTCAGATGTTTATGGGGAAAACCTGGCAAGCGGAGCTTATCTGGAATGTGCTAGGGATCTCTTATTCTTGTAAGCACCTAACAGACTGTTCTCCGCTAGTGAGAAGAAGAGAGTGTTTCGCTGTGGGATTTGTCTGCTATAAGATAGCTATGAAATTATACTATTTCTAAGTGTTAATATCTAGCTAATTACCTTGAATATTGGGTGAGAGATGTGATAAAGAGCCATCTTAATATCATCTACTTAAGAGTGTACCAAGAAGGGAAAATTTCTTGCTGCATAATTATTTGTGGGGCTTTGGCATTTTCAGATTGCCAGCTAATAACTGCACATGGAGAGGGATGCACACAGCAGCTCAGGTGGAGAGGGGCCTTTTGCTTTTGTACCACAAGCTGATTGTTAGATGTTAGGTAGCCAAGCCTGTGTTGGGACTATTATGCTTTACCACTTAAAAGCAAGCTGTGACATGTTGAGATTCACAGAATGTGAGATCTACAAGTGACATTGGAGAGTTTCAAATGCAGCCACCTCCTATTTTTACAGAAAATATAAAGAACACCACACTAAGTGAGTGCTAAGAGTCATACCAAATGACATGACGGAAATTAAGTATTTGGCTATTGTAAAATCCTTCCCCTGCCATATTCTCTCTCTTCTTTTAAAACAACCATTTGAGGATGTGGCACAGTTCAAATGCCAGATTACAGTGGATGCATCAGTCTTTGAGGCAAGGTTTCTGCATCCCCTTTGTTTTGCATTATCTTGTGTACTTAAATGGATTGCTTTCTAAGGTAATATGGAGTGGAAGAAGGGAGAACATGTCATTTCCTATAAAACATCTCCTCTGAGAGCAAACAGAGAAGACAAGCCTGGAAAGTGTGAAAGCCTTGACTTCCTAAAAGGGGCTCAGTGGGCTTGATGACCTTGATGTTCATGCTATCGTTGTTATGGCAACAGGCAAGTGAAATTATGGTTGCTAAGGGACACTGAACTGAAGCAATCTCCATCACTTCCTGGTCTCTACACTCTGGGACTCAGAAATCCATCCAAAGTAAGAATGAGTCAGCAAAACAAATTTTTAAGATTGAACTCAAATCGGTTATAGTTGTTCTTGAAGAAAGTCCTAAGGTTTTGAAATGGTTAAGGCAATTGTTTTAAAAGTCTTCAGTGACTTAAATGTGAGGAAAATCTTTCAAATGGAAGGAATTCTCCTGTCAACACATCTCCGCATCTGCCATTCCCCATGGGTACCACAATACCATTTCGTTTACAAACAGATGATTTTTTGAAACTGGTAATATATTCACAGTGTAAATCTTTGCCTCCATAAAGGTCAACATAATTAGTGAAGAGAAATCTCAGGGTGTACCTGAAATGACTAATGAGTCATTAAGTGGGACGTTTCTTTGAAACATCCTGGGAGGACAGTCAGTGGTGTTAATGCCCATTTTCCCAAGTGATGATCTTCATCCCTCTTCACATTTGTCAAAATCCACAGGATGCGTTGTGGTCCAAATAGTGTTAGACAAAACATGGATACCATTTGCCCGTGATAGAATAAAATTCTGAGGATGGAGACCACATGTGGAAGTTACACATCATCTCTTCATCTGGCACACACTAGTGCATATTAATACATGTTTATTAAACTGTTGGATTGCTGCAGAAAGACTCAGATTCTTGTATACATGCATATTATGGGTGAGCATTTTAAAATGTTGTTTCTATGCTGAAATATACCATTAACAGTTCCTGTCCTTAAACCATTCTTCTTTTGTTATCTCCCTCTTGCCCTTTCTTTTTCTTTTCTTTTCTTTCTTTTTTAAATTTAAGTATTTGCTGAGCATGTCATATCTGCAAGATAATAGGACAGGAGCTGGGGGTACAGAAGTGAATAAAAGGTACACTCTTAGCCTTCCAGGAGCATATTCACAGTGGGATCCCAGACCTGTGAACTGCTATAACACAGTGTGCTAAGTGTGGAATGCTAAGGTATACCATATCTAATAGGGACTGAAGAGAGCTACAGCCATCTGGGGAGTCAGGTTAGCTTTGAAAAGGCTTTCTTCATGTATTGTACCTAACTGTGAGTGTGTGCACACACATACTCTTTGTGAGTCTAGAGGGAAGCTTATGTGTGTGTAAAGTTTTCGTGACTTAAGACAGATTCCTTGGGAAGCTGATACCAAGTTAGAGGTAGAAGTATAAGACAGTTTTGTGAAGAATGCCAAGGAAAGATAAAGAAGGGAGCAAGAGTAGGCAGGGAGAGCCTTCAGAATATTATGTTTGTCTGACAACCATGAGGGTTAAGTACAAAGAAATGAGAAAAGGCTTCAGACTGTGGACAGCCCATGGTTGCCTTGATGTGAAAAGTTCCAATAAGGTTTTAATGTTGGTGAACTTGGTGCCACCATGGTGTCATTGGCTGGAGTGCACCTGGGAAGTGGACATGCTGAAAATGGATGCAGATTCTGAAGCACACTGAGACTGAGTGTACTCAGCTGAGACTGACTGTACTCCCTATTCACTAATTCTCTTTAATTGATATCAAAAACACATATAGTTTACCATTATAACCAGTTCTTCAGTGTGCAGTACAGTAGTGCTAAACATATGTACTTTATTTTCTAACAACACTCTAGAACTTTTTATCTTGAAAAACTGAAACTATGTACTTACTAAAAAACATGACCCATTTCCCCTTTCCCCCACTCATGGTAACCACTATTCTTAGAGTTTACTATTTTCATATCTCACATAAGGGAATCAGTCAGAATTTGTCCTGCGACTGGCTTACTTCACTTAGCTTAATGTCCTCAACTTCATCTGTATCAAAGTATATGACAGTATTTCCTTCTTTTTAAAGGTTGAATATTACTCCATAGGATGCATAAATGTATATTATATGTTTTGTTTATCTGTTCTTCCATCTATAGACAGTTGGATTGCTTCCACCTTTTGACTTTTGTGAATACAGCTGTTGTGAACATAGTGGTACAAATATCTCTTTCAGACCGTACTTTCAGTTCTAAGGATGTTTTTTTATCTGTTAATTTGTTCATGAATGTAGGTTGTTTCCACCACTTGGCTAGTGTGAATAATATGGCAGTGAACAAGGAAATACAAGTACCTCTTTGAGATGTCAGCTTCTTTCTTGAAGGGAGATCCCCATGGCTCTGCAGTTATTAGAGTTTGTTTTTTCTTGAATGGATTATAGTAATGATTAAATGGAGGTGCTCATCCTAGAGATGTTTGGGAGAAGCTGAATGAGACAAGGCAGTTATTGTTGGAGATATGATTGAGGCATTGGGGTCATCTGTTGGCAGCCTGGTGGAACACAACGTGGGATGCCAGGAGGCAGCATGTCTGTAAGCAGTCATGTCTTAAGGTCACCAGATGTACCCTAGATGCCTGCAAGTCATCAGTATCTCCCCACCCCTGCTACAAAACTTACCCTAGATACGTATTTTACTTGGTTTTTAGATTCCTGAAAAGGAGCTGTACAGTTTATACACCTATTCCCAGAATACTCTTTAGCATTACAGCCATGCCCCTTCATGCTCTAGATTAAGTTGATCATATAGAAATTCTTTGTTCTTTGAAAGTTCTTTGAAATTTTTTTCCCTCTCTGTCTTTGAACATCTCAGTAAATAACAGTGGCAAAAACCTGTGTGGGCAGAGTTGCCTTGTGAGCACTCTCCCCATCCGCCCCATGTCCAAATTGTTTGTCTGAGTCTTTCTTTCATACAGAAGTCCGATTGTCTATAGCTGTCCATGGCTTATTCTAGTAGCTATTTTGGGCGGCTCTTTCTCTGAGATTTCTTTCTTTCCACCATAAGGAAGTAAGACCCTGCAGCCATGAATACATCAGCTAACTATATTGCACCATCACTCTAGCAGGTTGGATGAAAAATGGGAGTCAGTCCCTAGGCTTGTCTCCATCTATCAGAAGTTTTTACCTTGAAGTTTGGGACTGGGGCACACATTAGTTTTCTACTCTGAGGCCTTAGAACTGGGAAGCAGTATAAGATATTCAGTCAACATTGTTTCCATCATGGTTATGGAAAGGCAGAGAAAGCTGGGTCTGCGAAAAATGTGCACCTACAAGGAGAAAAGCGGAAGGGAAAGACCTGAGATTGATGCAGCTGTGAAGAATGAAGAGCGAGAAAAGGGCCTTCCTCCATTGGAGTTAGCCTTCTTGTTCTTGGTTTCTCAAGAGCCTTGAGATGTCATAAAAGATTCCCATTTCTTTAAACACGTCTCTTATTAGTGGCAGCTGGGGGGCGGTTCTTATTTGTTAACCAGTTGACTCAGAACCTTAGCCAGAATGAAGTGAACTTTAATCTCAACTTTTTGATGCACAAACCAGAGTTTTTACTATGGGTCCAAGAAAAAGATCACCTGGTTATATTGGCTTCCCTCAAGAGACTCAGGTGGTCCTTCAAAAATGTCCCAAGTTGAGGCACAGTGGTAGGTCTTTGTATTTTGCAATCAATCAGGCATTGAGTAAAGGACCCCCACTCCCACATGGAGGCAAGTTCCAGGAATGGGGTTCATCTGTTAGCCATCATCAGGTAGCATCCCCAGCAGTAGGGGTCCCAGTCCTAAAATAAAGAGCTGCAGGAGCCCTGAAGGGGTTTGCCTCCCTTGCTTCATAGTGCCTGCCTGCTAGATCAAGTGCGTGTGACTATGCTCTGCCCATCAGATTCTCTCATCAAAGATTTTGTTTTGAGCAAATGACATTGAGATGAAAGATTCAACAGCACCTACTTAGGGGTGCAGCAGCAGCAGCAGCAGACGTGATGTCTTTTGAGGTTTGTTGCAATAGTAATTGCCCAAAATATTCCTGAAATACAGTTAGCCAATGTCCCGTGTGTGTATATTATATTCCAGTCTTTGTTCTTGAATCTGTGTTTGATTCTGGTTTGCTTCCAATAAGCACCACTTTATCTCCAGGTGTTGAGAATTGGTTTTAGTTTCCTGGAACTAGAAACTCTGACTAATAAAGGGAATAAATGGCAAAAGAGAATGACAAAAAGAGGAAAGCTAAATTGCAGAATGTTTGTTTTTTATGCTAGTCTAACTATGAAGATGGTATTTTTAATAGAATATGACAGTAGTAATTAGTAATTTGATTATTACCCCTCCCACACTCCACCTTCACTTCTTTAAGCCCAGAGAAGAAGAGAATAAAAAGAGAAGTAATATCTTATTCTTAACAGTACTTTTAAAAACAACTAAATAAGGTGAACAATTTGATAGATGATGTGAGGATACAGCCATTATATGTGCTTTTTTTGCATTGTATTCTCAAGCATATTTGCAAAAATGAGTAAATTTGTGAAAATGGATTTCACTCAGTGGGTTAAATTAATTAGTTGAAGATGATGGGAAGCCGTAACTGAGTATATGGCTTTATTGGGCCAAGATGAGTGGAGTCAGATTAGGAAGCATAGAGGTTGATTAGGACTATAGTGGCAATACTGTCAAGACCTCTTTGGATAGTGGAGAGTTCGGGCTAAAAGGTGTGTGTGCAGAACCTCAGGTAAGATGGGGATGCCCGTGCCTCTTGGAGTATCAGACACTCAGAGGTAACAGCCTTCAGAATTCATTCCAAAAATTGTAACAGAAGGGTGAGAGATAGGAAGGTAGCTGAAGTATTATTGACAGCATGCTTGGAGTGTTGAAATCATTTACTTATAGATTAATAAATCATAGATTAATAGTGAGATCTCCAGTGGAGAAATCAGAGTTCTCAGCCAGACTGCTTATATGTAAATAGAGCACTCCCTGAGTTGTCATTAAAACTCTGTTAAAATGTACTTAGCAGGGGCTGGAGCCGTGACTCAGTGGTTATGTCACTTACCTGGTGTGCACAAGGATGCGGGTTTGTACCCCAGCACCACATACACAATGAAGTGTCAGAGCAATGAAAACCACATGAATAACTAAATAAAATTGATTTTTTTCTTGCCTCTCAAAAAAATAAATAAAGAGAATGTACTTAGCAAAACAAGTGGAATAGATATGAGACTTAAGTTGCCTCACTTTTTTTTACTGGATTGAAGGCCAGTCCCCTCAAGTGAGTCCCTGTTAGCCCCTTTGGAGTCTGCCTGCTGATAGAGGAAATGGATCCCAGCAGGAAAAGATCACTGAATATGTAATCTCATTGCTGCTGTCTCAGAATTGACAGGATAGAGGTGGCCAGGATAGAAACTGGGATTCCTGCTTATAGGTCTCTTGAAACAAGAGGCTAATGAACAAATAAATACTCAAAGAAGGTGTCAAGCTTGGTTTTGGGGGAGGTGGTATTAACAGGGGTTTGGAGTTTGGAGTAGGAAAGAAATGTTCCTTGGGTGGGGTATTCTGAAAAGTGCTCACTGAGGTCATGTTTAGGGCATGACCAGTAAAATCAGAAGGAGCCAGCTGTACAAAGAGGTTGGGGGCAAGGTTGGGATGTGGGGAAGAATGCTCCATAAAGTAGGAGCAGTGCACACACTCTAGTCACGTTAATACCGTGAAGGAAGGAAGAGCTGGAGATCTTCAAGAACTGAACAGTGGCCAGTATGTATACAGTTAGTGAGTGGGGGAACGCTGTAGAGTGTTGGGAAAAATTGAGTGGGAAGATTGGACACTCAACGTGCAGGAAGTGGCCCATTATGATTAGCTAACTGGACCATGATGCAAAGTTGGGACTGTTCAAAATGCAACAGGAAGCTTTTGAAGGGTTTTAAGGCAAGGAGTGACATGATCATGTGCGTAAAAGAAGATGATAGCTTCTGTTTGAAAGGAAACAGAAGTGGAATCATGTAAATTAGTAAGGGGGGATTATGAAATTCCAGGAAAAATGTGGCAGTGACTTGGCTAGGATGATATAGTGGTGATCAAGAAAGGATGATGGATTAAGGGTATGATTAGGAGGCAGAAAGAAAAATGACATAGTGATACGTTGGCTGGAGGAGAGGGACAGTTAGAAAGGGAAGAATCTACAGTAACACACACTTTGCTGTTTTGAGCTACTACCGGTGTGCAGTGGAGTTGCTTTATGGCTTAAGTTCTAGCTATTGGACGAGTTCTATTCTGCATTTTCATTCCTTTCAGCCAAAGTGTCAATCATTGCCCTTCCTCATCCTCATGCTTGCTGGATATCTGGAGGAAAAAAAATCCAGCTCCTCCCCTAAGTAAGTTGGGCCTCTTGTCAATAAAATTGAAAACCTGAGCCTTTTTGAAAAAAATCAGTACCACATGACCAATCTGTCTTGCATGGAGTGCTGAATCCTTGAATGATTTAAGATCCACTCTTCTTACTCTGCTCTAGTATGAATGCATTGCCTGTTGATTATCTCAGACACAACTTATTACCCTGAATTTAATACTCCTTCAGAACCATTTCAATTAATGTGACTGTGAGTGTGTGCATTAGAATGACCAAGCACAGCCAGGATTTAATTGATTTAATTTGCATATCTCATTCTGAAAGAATTATATGTTGTAAATTCACCCACTGGCAGGACCTGACCACTGCTGCCTCTTTTGTGAATACAAAATTAGCTTCCCTGAATGTTTCCCCAGCTCTAGTTTCCTTCAGATCACTGGAGATTCCTAATGTTTGTTTCATCATTTTATAGTGGAGTGTTGATCTCTCTTGGGAAATTTTTGAATGTGATTTTGTGGGAAGCTCTGAGTGTGATTAGACTCTTACAGGGAAGCATATAGAGACTTAAATCCTCTTTGAGCCACCTCCAAGGGGTCTGTTGAGGCTGTTGCTCTAGGAATTGAAGAAAGTAGATGTTTTTGATGGAGAGTATACTAGAAAAGTGAGTAGCTTTTTCTTTCCAGGCCGAGATACATGTCCCAGTAATCTTTCTGGATACTGTTGAAAGTTTCACCATAACTGAATGTGTAAAAGGGAAACTGATAGAAGTCTTGTATTTCATACATATTTACATATGTATATCGAATGTAGCATACATTTCAGTACATACAATTAGATATACAATTGGAAATTACCCACTATGTACCAGTGCAGCTGAACCAGCTGATGATACACTGAACTATTTCCATTGCACTTGGAAAATAGCGACTGCCCACGAGTCCTCCTCTTGCTATCCATTATACCCTGTGTTAGTCAGCTGTTGTTGCAGTGATCAAAATATCTAATGAGAACAACTTAGAGGAGGAAAAATTTATTTGGTCTTGTGATTTCAAATATTCAATCCGTTATTGGCCAATTCCATTACTCTGGGTCTGAGATGAGGCAGATCATGGTGGAAGGGTGTGGTGGAGAAAGACTACTCAGCTCATGGCAGCCAAGAAATAGAGAGAAATCCTGGAGCCAAGGATAAAATATAATCCCCAATGGCACACACCCCCAGTGATTTGCTTCCTCCAGCTGTGCCCTACCTGTCTACAGTTACCAACTAATAATCCATTTAAGTTATTAACTCATCAAATGGATTAAACCACCAATAAGTTCATAGCTCCCAGTTTAATCATTTCACCTCTGAATGTTCCTGTGTTTCATACATGAGCTTTTTGAGGGACATCTCATGTCCAAATCATAACATACTCCTTGGGTCTCCCGTTGACCCAGCCACTAAAGAGGTACCATTTGGCCCTTGGGTGGTGCCTTTAGGCCTCTACCCCAGTTCTACAGCCTAGTCCTTTTTGAGTGATTTGTGCATTTGTAGGTTGTTAGCTATTGTGAATGTTGTGTGTGTGTGTGTATGTGTGTGTTTGTGGTCTGACATTGTGTTGAAGTTTCTTTCATCAGTTCATTCACCTAGCAAATATTGAGTGCCTACTATATGCAAGATATTGTGCTAATTTCAGGGGACACAAAGTTTAGTTATATGGCCCTGTGCTCAAGGAAATTAGTCCAGTAATGGAGACTGGCACATAATTGTGTGAGGGTATTGACAGAAAGGAGCAAAGGAAATCCTAGGATCATTAGTCCATTCTGGAGTCTGGCTGTTTTAAGTAATCAGGGAAACTTCTTGGAGTAATAATTGAGCTGTCTTATTGAGGGAGTGAGAATCACCTTTGGGAAGTGGTGGAGGGGAGCAGGGGACTCTGTGGGTTTCAGAGGGGTGGGAGAAAAGGGTTGAACCAAACAAGTAAGATCTGACATTTGAAAAAATTATTACTTTTCCCAGCATTCCTTCTGCTAATAAAACACATCTATTTCTTTTGGGTTACTGTAACTCACCACTCACAGATTGGTGGTTTGAATATGACTAACTCCCATTTCCTGTTTTCAGGATGGGCATGCAATGGAGGTCTGGCTAAATCTATGTTCTGTTGCCTGGGCAGAGTGATTGGTTTGATGATAGGCATGGGACCTAACTAAGTCTTTCTATAGCTAGAGTGAACTCCAAGATATAGGATGGAAGGATTGAAAAAATGGAGTTTTCTCTCTTTCTGCAGATTTTTTTTTTTGAGCAACCTTACAAGATTTTAACAAAACAATATAAAATGTGTATATATTCTGGATATTGCAGTTATCCCCAGGAGTGCCCCCCCAATTACCCTCCCTTATCCCTCCCTTCCCCTTCCCATTATAACTCTAAAAAAAGTATTAGATTGTAAAGCATTACATCTTATCTGGATTTAACTCATGTTACTTGACCAACTTTCTCATTGTCCAGGGTCTAGTCCCCACCTCCACAAATGAGTGGAGACAATCGACCCTTAGATCTCTGGGTTAAGCTGATTTTACTCATCATGATCTCTTCCATAACCATCCATTTACCCTCGAAGGCTGCAAGGTCATTGTTTCTAATTGCTGTGTAATATTCCATGGTATAAATGTACCACAGTTTTTGGATCCATTCTTCCAGTGAGGGACACCGGGGTTGTTTCCATAGCC
>PVKS010026273.1:0-28866 GCA_004027875.1 Aplodontia rufa | reverse complement strand
TTTTTTTTTAAATAAAAACTATTGGTAAATGTTTGCAAAACTAAATAAAAAGCAATCACAGTTTATTCAGAATTTTGTTAGTAAAATGATTTCTTTTTTTTGCCCATTAATTTATTTGGTACTAATTATCAAATTCAGGGGCAGTTAACCACTGAGCTATATCTCCAACCCATTTTATCATATTTTTAAAAAATTTTATTGAGGAGTTGAGTTTTTGTACAATCATGAATGCACATGTAGTAACACTATGATATTCCACTGACCCTAATCCAGAGTCACCCCCACATTACCCATACCCTAGTCTCTTGACTCTATTATTTCCCCAATAACAGATATAAGTGTCTTTATATGTGTGTGTGTGTTTGTGTGCGCGCATGTATAAATATATATAAGATTGTGCTTTTTCCAGAAATAAATGATTGCATAAGTATTATTTGGCTTCTTGGGGGGAGTAAAGAGTAAGCTACATTGTTGGTTCCCCCTAAAGTCCTCCCTATCATCCCTCCCTCTCCCCTCCTCTCCTCTTCTTCACCCTTCCCCACATATCTATGGTTCCCCTAGATTGTGTTGCTTCGACTTGGTGAGTCTAGTGTATGAGCCTGGCTTTTTACCCAAGTGTGGGTTTTGCTCTAGTCTCCACCAATAAGGAAAAACATTTGATCTTTGAGTCTCTGGGTTTGGCTAATTTCACTCAGCATAGTTTCTTCCATTGCCATCCATTAACCTGCAAAGGCCTTACTAGTTTTCTTTCTATAGTGGAGTAGAACTCCACTGTATGTGTATATACGTCACCGCTTTTGGATCTATTCATTTAGTGGAGGGCATCTAGGCTGATTGGAATGGTATTTGTAATTAAAGCCCTGGACGTTTTGTCTTCGTATGTTTTATGATGTATGGATTGAATGATATTGTTTGACCTCTCAAGTGAGTATAGATAGTAACGTGACTTATAGATATTATCAGCAGCCTACACACCAAACTCCCCACACAGGTACTTGTACACCTGCCAAGCCAAAATTTGTCTTTTTAACTCATTTCTGATAAGGCAGTTTGAGACTCTAAGTAGCCTATTTTGTTTTAGTTCATCAATCCCCAGAGTTCAAAAATGAGGGAAAAAAATGATTTTGATCAAGGTTTAGAAATCTTCCCATTGTCTGAATTCTGCAGAAAAAAAAATGTGTACACGACATTGAACCTAATGGTAAAACCAATTGTTGGCCATGCCAGTTAACTTTGACCTCATCATGGGAGTGGAAGTCCAAGCTGCCACATACTTCTGCTGAACCAAGTGGCATGTGGAGTATCAGTTCTTTGATAGTATTTGAGAAGAAGAGGCAAGACCAATTCTGGTTATACCTCACAAGATCCTGGTCAAATGGGAATCCTGGGCCAAGCGAATCCATCCTTCCCTGGGACCCACTATTGCTTCAGGGGAAAGCATCCATTGCTCAGGCTTCTGACAAAACACTGTGATAGCTTACTATACAGACTGTTCTTCCTTGAGACCAAGAATGCTGTGTTCTGTTGTCGTTTAGTTGATGGATTTGAGCATCCCGTCAGCCATCTGACAGACTAATTTTTCTTCCTTAGGAACATTTGCACTTTGTGATGGAGATTTCCCAAGATGAGATTTTTATTCTCGACCCAGATATGGTGGTGTCACAGCAGGCAGGGACACCTCCCGGCATGCCCGATTTGGTGGTGGAGCAGGCCTCAGGGTAAGTAAGCTTCTCCTTGGTTGGTGCCAGCCTCAAGCTGGCCCCGGGTGACCTCCGGGTCTGACTTGCTTTTGAGTTGACAGTCAAATGCGTCAAACCATTGTAGGGTACAGTTTTTCTGGTGTTTCTTTCCAATAAGGTAAAACTGGTTATGTGGTTAGACTGCCTTATGAGTAGCTCTGTAGATAATGCTCATGTCTGAGTTTCCTGTACCCATTACACCAACGTTTCCCAGCAGACCCAGGGACGACAGGTACTTGCATCTGTATAGGTGGCTGTTTGATTTGATCTGTTATCCAAACAAAAAAATTGACAGCGATGATTTGGCAATGATCCTCTGCGCTGTTTCTAGGCCTGAAACATGTCGGTTATGTCACAATGACTGTGACCTGTCAATCTCTCACTGAGAGACACCTGCTGTGCTCCATGCCACTCTTGTGTTCTGCTAGTGCTTTAATCATCTTTCATGCTCTCTGCTTGTTCCTCTTCTGCTACACGTAATAATGATAACTTCCATCCAGAGAACTGTTTGAAGAGTAAACAAATTGATCCAGGCAAAACATTTAGAATAATTTCTGGCATTTGATCGGGACTCATTAAAAATATGATGCTATTAAAAATCATCATTTCCCAAGGACCTTGCAGTTTGGTTCTTTTTTTGTCCTAAATCCATAGATAAGAAAATTGAGGTTTACAGGGTTCTGTTACTTACTTAACATCTCACAGAAAGAGATGGAAAATCTGAGATTGGTCCACTCTGGTGCTGGAGCCCATGCATTTAACCAGCACGTTGTATCACTAAAATATGATTAATGTTTCTAGGCTATTTCAAAAATATCTAGCAATTCACAAATATTTATTTGAAGATGTTTTGTGTAGCAGATGCTAGTGCAAGAACATGAGAAACAATGCAAAAATTTCTGGTGTACGGAGGCTGAATAGTTGAAATAAGGACCATCCTAGAGAGCACCCACGCCTCTCACATGGCAAACACCAAACTGCGGCCTAAGCAGGCCTGTTCACCTGGTTAGGCCTTATCCCTGTTTGCCCCTTCACTTCATGCACTTTTCTTTGAACTTTTTGTCCCTTGCTGCTATTTTTGAGTGTCTCCCACTCTACCAAGGCCAGTCAATATCTATGGTGTGTTCCAAGTGTGTGGGGATCAAGATGAGGCAAAAGTGGCAGTTGTCCTTAGCAAGCCAGTGACAATAACATCAGAGCTGTGCTGGCATGAGGGAAAGGCCCACAGACATAGAGTGGCCTCATATAACTGTGGGTGTCCCAAAGGACAGGTTTGTGGGCCATGGCTCTGCCTCCAGCCCATCAGCTTTGGGAAGGCAGGTGTGAAGTCATAGCCTCGTGCACCAGCGGCAGGTGCTGGCATGGAGGGGTCACTCCCACCCTATCCAGGCTCTCACCTGGAATCTGATGAGGAGTGAAGCCATTTTTGCCAAGGTGGCCCAGGGCTTTGTACTGTTGTTGTCTCCATGTCAAATGCTGGCTGGGAGGGATGGTTTTGCCTTTGGTTAGACGTCTGCTATTTTAGGTCCAGATATAAGTAGCCTGAAAATCCACTAGAACTTGAATCCAGCCCTTTCTGGTTGCTTATCAGTTCTCTGGAAATAAATTGCAAACAGGTAACAGTGTATGAGGACGGGCTTGGTTATCTTCTAACCTGCATTTTTGTCCCTGGCTCCATTGCATCCGATTCATGTCACATGTCAAATCACCTAACCTTGACATTCATTTTCTTTCTCTGTAAAAAGGGTGAAAGCGTACCATTATTACTTCACGAATATTGCCAAAAGTCAAAGAAACAATAAAATGTGAAATGGGCTCTCAGTAAAAATGGATGTGACCTCTCCCACATGGAGAAAAGGGCTGTCCTGAGGCACGGCAGAGTTCGGCGTTGCTGACTGAGCCTTTCTCTCTCCCAGGCTGTCAGACTGGTGGAATCCTGCCCTGCGGAAACGCATGCTGAGTGACAGCGGGCTGGGGACGATGACTCCCCATTTCGAGGACTCGGATGCGAAAGATCTCAGCCACTCACGTGTGCTACAGTGAGTCTCTCGCCGCTTTCCTCTGTGCCATTGTGACTCTTGGGAGAGGATTTGTGCCATGGCACTCGTTTCAGTGCTGCTCAAGCTGTCTCGTGTCTGGGTCACTGTGGTTTGACATTTTATTTACTTGCTCCCTTTTATCGACCCCGAGCTCCCGAAGGAACTTGTCTTCCCTTTATCTTGCTCCTGAGCTACCTTGGGACTGCATGTGGAGCTATAAATATTTCGATTTCCTCTCGCGTTTTCTTTCCCGGAGTCAGTGTTTATCAGACGTATTTATTGCATCGTGGAGATGTGCATGAGAGTAATCGTGACTAAATAGTTTGGAAGTGACACGTAGCTTTTCATCCGTGTGACCACTTTGACCTGCTGTTCCCTTTGTCTCAAGTCCTGAGCCTGCGCACGCCTGCTCTGCATATTATCGCGAGTAGCTCTTTTGGCTGAGGTAGGGCGCTGTGTGCGTTTGCTGTCTCTGCATAAACGCGTACAGCATTTGTGCATAGATCAGAATTGCAGGCGGGTTTTCCTCTCAGGCCTGACCACAGCTGCAAAGTGGAACGCAGGATGTTGTTCTCCAGAGTGCTGGCACCTTGTGCTCAGTGAACCCTCCCTTCTGCTGTTGCTCATTGCAAAAGCGGGTTCTAGGGTTCAATCTGTGTCACAGACACACCTTCTTGCACACACCCTTTAATTTCAGGCCAATTGCCGAATCAAGTTCACTGCCATTGATGAAATTAGGCTGGTTTCCAGTCTTACTGGGGGTTCTAATCAAATAGTGACAATGGCCTTGTCACACCCAACCTCACCTTTTGACAGAATAACAAGATCACTGAGATTCTTAGGAGCCCAGGGTTAACTGAAGAGGAAGACAGTGCATTGTTTCTAAAATAAGATGGGAAGCAATTTCACCAGGACAAAGAGAGAAAACTGAGAAATCTGCAGTTAATTATTTCGTTGGCAAAGGTTCTACTCAGACACCCAGAGGGCAAAAAGAGACTTCATTTTAATTACTCCTCGATATTTCCTCCTATTTTCTTACGTGAAGGGGAGAAAAGGGAAAATAATGAATTGCAATAGATTTTCTTTTCTAATTAAACCATGTTGTTAGCTCTGATGGCATTTTGATTGCTTACAATTTTTCCACTTCACTTTTATACAGAATTGGGGCTTGAGAACCAGGACGAGCCAGCCACCCATGAATAGCTTTTTACAAACGTGGTCATCTATCTCTGGGTAGACTTATTGGAAAATTAAAGTTTAATTGGCTGCAGAAATAGAAATTAGCCCACACAAAACAGCTGAGTGTTATAGTATACAGAGAGTTTCCAAAAAGTTGAATATGATCTCAATCTAATTTTTTACAACCCGATTTTTTCTTTATAGGGCATATTGATGTTCATGGATATATGAAGCAATTATTTCTAAAGTAGTGAATGTTTTTCTCAAAAATCACAAGAAAATGTAACACTTTACCTGGTGGCCAGAGTTCAGAAACTCCCATCTAAATAAAATCTGATTTTCTACTTAGGTTATACAATTAGCCTTCAGTATCTGTGGGGAATGGATTCCAGAATCCACCATAGATACTCAAATCTGGGGGCCCCTATGTGAAACAGTGGAGTGTCTGTATAGAGGTCACCTCTAGGTTACTTATAATACCTAATACGATGTAATTGTTATATAAATTGTTGTTATATTGTTTGGGAAATACTGACAAAGAAAAAAGTCTATATATGTTCAGTCATTTTTTAAAAAATATATTTGACCCTCAATTAGTTGAATCCATACCTGTATATGGAGGACCCAATGTGATCCTTTTAGGGATTTATCTTAAATTTTTATTGATCTTCACTTGGCAACTATAGATTTTCAGGGTCATTTATTACTACATTAGCTCTTAAAGGTAGTAGAATAGTTGACTTTTTAAAAAAATAATATTCTGCAGAATCACTTGGAAAACAAAGTTTCTTTCAAGCATTACACGCAGTCTGTGCACACCAGGGAACAGACAAGCCATCCCCTCGGGACTCCCCTCAGTCCCAGACTCATTGAAGATAGGTACATACACATACACACACACACACACACACACACACACACACACAAATGATTGCTTGAAATCACATTAAAAAGATAAATGAGAGCGGGAGAAGCCAAAACTAGACTAAGCACTTACCACAATATGTCCGTTAATTCTTTGGTTTTTTGTTAGTATGTCCCCTACTTCCTTATGAGACACCTCTTTTTGTTGTTTCAGGGATCCTTTCTGACGAGACAGGTCAACAGGAGCTATGGAAATATCTAATGTTAGTAATAGCTACTGTTGTGGAATATATTCAGCTGGCTTTGCACCAAAATGGAATTATCTTCAATTCTTTCAACAGCTTTTAAATTTAGCCATTGCCTAGGAGATGGGTAAACTGAGGGTCACAGAAGTTAAAATATTTAATTTAGTCCCTGGATAGCAAGTGTAGCTTGAATGAGTTCATTTTGGCTTGAATGACTTCATGCTTGTCTATCACTACACTATCTTCCCACAGGGACCGTGCAAGGACACCTTACCCAGAGGCCTAGAGTCCCTCTGCCCCAGAAAGATTTTCTTTGGTTTTTATTTCCTTTAACATTTGTAAAGCAAAATATCTATAATAGCCTTTGTATGCACATTAGATATACAACTGCAAACTTACCTTAAAGTAAATACAACTGAGAACTAATTTTAAAGCAATGTTTTTGGTTTTGAAAAAGAGAGATTGATATGAAATAAACGTGGTTTTAGACTTCTATTCAAAAAGCACTATATATGTATTAAATGTGCACCAATCTTAGTAAGGACAAAATGGAGGCACTGATGTACAAACTACCCTGATTTATCATGCTATTATTTTTCTGTATTTGCATTTCCTCTATCAATCCACAAAAGACACAAAGTAGTGCAAAAATATATAATATCATTTTATAGTTGTGTTTTGTATTGCATTTTTGAAGATTTTTCATCACCTGTGTCACACAATACATGTATTTTGGAACTTGCCATTTCATCCAACATCATATTTTTGAATTTCATTCATATTGCTATATATATATATATATATATGTTTTAAACTATTTTATTTAGTGTGGAATTTTAAACCATAAACATGCTGCAACCTATTCCTCCATCTTTATTTTGGTATCTAATATTTTAGTATTTTAAAAAATGCAGCCGGGTTCTTCTGGGGGAAACAGCAACATGGGGAACCCAAGCTGGGCATCCATGACATGGCATTAGCCCTGGATAACTAAGTATATATACATTTGTTCTTCAATGTTTGATAATGTTTCCCCCTCAATTGTAACTCCATATCCATCTAATAACAAAAATTTTACTAACAATAAAGAAGTTGAACGTCAAAAAAAAAATGCAGCCGGCATCCTGGTGCATGTGCCCTTCTGTGTTGCAGAATACACATGTAGTGTTGACTGTACTTGATCGTACCAAGTTTACCATGCAGCAGGAATATATTTAAGACGTGGTGTCTGAGAAGAGCCTGAAGAATTGTTGGAACGTGATTGGTGCCTGATGCTTTCAGACGTAAAGCCTCAGTCAACTTAGAGATAGGAAAAGTTCAATTTCAGCATCTTCAATCCACTCTGTAAGAACTCAGAAGGGACACTCTAGAATCTTAGAACTGAAAGTACTATTTACCATTCTTTTCAGGGCAGGCCTAAAGTGGCATTCATAGGATGACTCATGACTCCAAATCTATTTATGAAGGCAAAAGTTATTGTAAACACATTCAGCTTGATAGACAAATTCCAGAACAAAGAATGAAGAAGGAAGAGGGGAGAAGAATAAAAACAAAGAGAAATGAAGGACAAGAAGAAAGCCAACAAAATAAAAGACTAGGCAAGAGTTAAATTTTTTTAAATGGATTCTTTGAAAAGGGAAATAACAGAGACAGAATTTGAGACTATTTTTTCTTTTCTTTTCAATTGCATGGAAGACAACTAGGATGCTTTCCTCAGACCACGCTTGCTCAGTGGCATGCTGGCACCCACCCCACTGCTCTTTTACATCCAAATGCTGATGGACCCAGCCCCCTGGGTCTTCTGGTTTTAACGTTTGATTTCTTGGATACATCCATCAACTTCCCTCTTTTAGGGTGTCAGAAGGAGAATGAAGAAACAGGATAGATTACATGTCTATTAATACTGTAACTGCTCGCATTGATATTGCTTCTACTTAGAGGCATTAGATATTCTTGCCCACTTATACACAGGTCCTTCTGGAGGGACTGGAATTCCAAAGAAGGGTGCACAACCCCTGGTGTCTTCAAAAATTTGTGAGAACAGTAAAAGACCATCTTTAAGAACCAATTGTGAAATAAATTGGTGGAATTTGCTTGACTCATGTTTTATTGCTAGGACTGTAATGAATTTGTCTTTGTTTTAAAAAAAGTTTTCTGTGTCTAAGAAAGTTTTATTTAAAATAACATGCTTTTGAAAGCATGTTTTCTCTTATCATTAATTGTACCACCACTATTAGTGACAAGACTGTATCTCATTTTGATAGAAGATTAATGAGAGAATTAAATTTTAGCAGACAGAAGCTATTTGAGTCTAAGGAAGAACTTGACTGTCTTCTGTGTCTTTAGGGTCTATGAGATAAGAAAACAGGCACTGAATGAAAGCACTGATGTGTTCTTTCCAAACTGCCTTTGAGAAAAGGGCAGAGTTACTTCTGAATCAGTGGATTAAGGGTAGGCAGGTGAAAGGACTGGGAGATACTGCATTGGTTTCTGAGTTGGAAAAATCTTTTTCCAGTTCTTAGATTTTGTGGTTTATGAAAAACCCCCAAATTGCCTGAAAGCTGAACACTTTCTCTTGATGTTCCTAAATCCTAAGCCTGAAGGAATAAAGGGAAGGATAGTCACACAAATGAAAAATAGAGTGTTTTGCCACTGGACTAAGACACTGGGGAGACAGTGCAGTCAACCACCCCAGGGCAGACACTCAGTCCAGACGTCTGTGCCTACCTGTGACCTGATAGCTGAGCAGGGCTGATGGATTGTGAGGATTAGCAGAGCAAGTGTCTCAAACAAGCAGTAATGTGACCCCAGATAGACCTGTAGTATATGAGGTTTGGTTTATGACTTTGTTCCAGGAAACCAATTGTACTCTTCAGTTACCCATTTATTGAATAAATCAATGTTAGGCACCTCCAGTGTCTATGGCTTGCTGAAAATATAAACCTGAATGAAAGCTGTTTTTGCCCTTTAAGAACTTATAATCTAAAAGGAAATAGTACTTAAACCAAATATTGTGGTTCCTGCTAACGAGTGCTCTAACGGATATTTGCAAAGACTTTTCTGGAAATAAGAGAAAATAGAACTTTTTTTCTTTCAATTTCACTTTTAAAAAATATTTGTATGAAAAGGATGAGTATTTAAAGAATTGATTAAAATAACATTGAAGGAAAATAGGCTTTTTAAGGGCATGGTGCATATTTTACTGAACTGTTTATATGTGAGCAGGGAGGTTCTGCCTTTCCTAATTATGTAACTGGAAATGTCCCTCAGATTGTTGAAAGCCTTCAGTGATAGTTCAAGCAGGTATTGGAGGATATTTGTATGACTTAGAAATTATTGGAGGATTTCCAAAACATCTAATATTACTTTAACCTTAAAACTCAGCCTTTTTAGTGGAGGTCTACCATTCTGAATTGCTGTGTCAAGCAGATAACCTTGAATCTCCCCACTTCTAAAGACTCAGATGCTCTGGGCTGAGCATGAGAGAAATAGCATCATCTCCCTCTGGCCATCAACTCTTTTCTTTCCTCAGTTTGTTCTGGGGACATTAGGTTATGACCTGACCCTAATAAGAAGGTCAGTTGTGCTTACTGTCAAAGCTCCAGGTTCTCAACAGGAAGACAGATGACGATTTAGGTTGTGGGAATATCCTTTGAACATGACAATCAGATAAGAAGAAGAAAATTAATCTTCTTAGTGGGATGCAGGTTTTTCTGGAATGTGTCTTAGAGATGTAATCACTGCTGTCGGAACAGAGTAGTTCCTGGCATGTTTCACCAAGATAGCTGGGTCCGGTCCCTGCTTACCTGTACTGGTCTAAATCTTGCTTAACCTGGATAATTACTTCAGTGGAAAAACACAGGATAGCTGGCATGGAATCTGTCTTTCATCTTTCTCTGCTTGCCTTACTTCAAGTGGTTACACCCTCTTTTTAATTAAACACTCAATAATACTCTACTCCTATATGTATGGAAAATATTTAATAAAATATTTGCTTTGCTATTTTTATGATTGATCCTCAAAGAATAATGCATTGTGCATACCCTAAGCTACTCAGGGCAGATGGAGTCACGTCTCCAAGCTCAGCTAGTGAAATAGCCAGAATTAAAATTTCTGCACACCAGATCTTGTGTTTACTGACACTGGAAGAAAATAAATTCTTGCTGGGATACATGTGCTTTAGTATTAACCATGCATTTTTATTTCAAACAATGCTAGAAAATCCTGGCCTTCCACTGTTATGAGTTCCAAATTTTGATAATGATCATAGTATCAGCAAATATTATTATTTTTAAGTGGCTCTCTGTTTTTTTCATTTGTATAAGCTGGCAGTCTTACCTCCTCATACTTGAGAAATATTGGTGATATGAGGGAAAATTGACTGAGTCCTTCTTTAAAGCATGAGTTCCTCGGATGGTCAACCTGTGCCCTGTACCTTGTGTGTGCTATACATTGCACTATACCTGGAATAGCAGGTGTTCAGTAAGTCTATTTAGATAAATGGATTAATGCTAGGTATTAGGAAAAGGGCATTCTGTCAAACAAAAATGGATAATTTTCTATGTGTATTGCTATAATAAATCCAGTGCTAATCACATAGCAGTTGTAACAAAACAACATATTAAATGTTGCACAGGTGTTTATGAGATTGTGTAGTGCATTTTTACATTTCAAGCTTTAATATAGATGTGTTCAATGCGGGGATATCATATATCAAAATAATAAAGAGCAGCTTGAATCCCTGAGTTGGGGAGACATTGGTATTTCACAAATAAGAAAGTAGAAGAAACCTCTAGTGGGCACAGGAA
Source organism: Aplodontia rufa (assembly GCA_004027875.1). Taxonomy (NCBI): domain Eukaryota; kingdom Metazoa; phylum Chordata; class Mammalia; order Rodentia; family Aplodontiidae; genus Aplodontia; species Aplodontia rufa. The sequence goes on along the minus strand of PVKS010026273.1, from coordinate 17,992 downwards.
GTTACAGGCACTGCTGATGAGCTCAGAAGTAGGAGGTGGACAGGAAGGGACATAGACTGGAGCCCAGGCCATGAGATGATATATCCCTGGACACTTTGAGTTATGTCAGCATAATTTAGTCCTTAAAGAGGTTTTGAATGTTCACTGAATGGAAAGGGACATCACTTGGTACATGGGAAACCACAAACTATCAAAAGTTCCTGCATGGAACAGCATCTTAGAACTTGCTAGAAATTTCCAACAAAAAGAGGTAAAACAAAACCAGAGCAGTGGCAAGAACAGGGCCAATAGGTGCATCACAGCTGCCTCTTCTTGGGTTACCAAGTAGGCTGGGAATAGGAGATAGTGACTCTTGGGGTTTAACCAGAATCTCCTTTAAAAACAAAACAAAGGACTTTCTCTTTCCAGTAACACATTCTACTTTAGAGCAATAAGGAAAGCTGGCAAGAAGGTGGCAGAGCCTTTTGTGACAAGCCACCTCAGCACCAACGAACCCAAGGGAAATGATAATACTGTCTCTCTGTGCTCAGAAGTAGGAGTGTGTGCGGCTAGTGCGGAAGCTGTTTGCATTGGCTGAGCTGGGAATGGGCCTGTATGTACAACGTGCCTTTCGTCCCCAGGGAGCAGCGCTGGCTGGTGGCAGCATCCATTAGCCATTTATTTTTGTATGGTTGATCCTCTTTTTCCTAATCCAATCACTGGATCTCCCACAAGGGCCCAGTGGTCACATCTTGACATGGACCTTTATCAGTTTGACAAATGGAGTTGGGGTATAGGTTGAGATGCACGATGTCCAAGCTACCATGTTGGACATTGAGTAAAGGAAGATCTACAAAATGTTGCCACTTCTCTACACAAGCACCCAGTTCTTCTAAGCACAATTGTTAAAACTTATTCAAGACTAAAAATAATCTTCTAGAACATTCTGGGAAAATGTTCATCTCGTCAAAAAATGTTCCGAGGAGCTCTAAGGATGACTTTTTTCTTTACCAAAAGGAAGTAAATATCCAAATTAAGCCAGCTGTCAGATCATTTTCTCTCAAGACACCCCACTCTAGGGAGTCTAGATTCCTCAGACACCTACCAAGTCACTGGGCTTCCACAGCAGGCTGAAGCAACAGGAGGAATTGGGGGAAGCACCTATCCAGATTGGAGCTAGAGATTTGTTCTTTAATTCTGACAGTAAAAGAGGGACTGTAGTTTCCACCGCATGGGACATGGGCATGTCTACCTCTGACGTGAAGTATTTCCACATATGAAATCTTGTCTTAGGATGACTGTGCCTGGGATTAGCCCTTCTAAGGTCACCCTCTTCCTGTCCTTTGCTCTGAATGTCACTGAGGAATGTGCTCATTAGGGGCTCACCCCTTACCTCTATCCATCCTCACCACCACCACAGAGAGGAGGTGCAGGTGAGAAAGTGCCAGGAAAGCCAGGTGGTCCTTGTGGGCTTCTTTGTCTGCCCTTTGACCTATGTCCCATCTGCCCTTTCCCCTTAGTGTCCAGTGATTTCTGACCTCTGCCTTCTGATAATGCTTTTCCTGTCTAAAACCTGTCTCACACTCAACTCCAAAGTAACCAGCTAGTTGATTTTCTGCTTTCTCAAATTTATGCCCAAATTCTTATTTTCTCAGTGTTTCTTCCTTAGGTGAAAAATTTGACTAAATGGGTCTAAAAGTATGAATGATTTATCATTTTGAAATCCTTCCAAAAATAGCCCATATTGCAGGGGTGTTGTGCAGTAACCAGTACCTTCAGATATGGGGTCAGGCATGTGAGAGAGATCCTGGAAATGGTGACAGAGGGGATTAGATAGAAAATGGAACTTCATGAGGTAGCTCTGGGTCCCTGAATCCGCAACTCCAAGAGAACAGGACATGAGATATCTCTACGCCATGGAGAAACGACTTATTTAGAAATCAGGGAGATGGAGATCCCAATTTTCCCCTCTTCTCCGTTGCTGTTTCCTCTGCTGATCACCACGCATGACAGCAGCTGTGAACAGTCTTGCTTCTCTCCAGGACTCACCTGGATGTTAGTCTCATTCACAACCCCCTTGGAATTCCTTGAAAGTGGGGTGATGTATTCTAGGCCTCTCCCAAATCTTCAGAATGGAGTTCAGCGCATGGCTTAACGCTGAATTATTTGAATTATTCACAGAGTCGTTGTCTGGGACCACATGACATTGTTTGTTCTCAGTATTGCTATGATTTTGTATTCTATCAACAGGACTCTTCCACCTTTCTGGTTATTTGTGATATATTACTGAAAAATTCTCCTGTCCTCGAACACAGAACAGTTGGGAAGAGACAGACCCTTTTCATGTCCTATTTCCCAGCCGGTGTTGAGCATTCCCTCCAGAGCAGAGGCTGGAGTGGGAGGAGAGGGAGATGTGGGCAGGAAATTTCTGGGGCATAATGCAGTTATCCTCAGGAGGGGCATCAAAGCGCCTTCCATTTTTTTCTTTGACTTTCTAAAACTGGGATCAGCGTCCTTATTTGGATTTCATCAAAGTAACCAGCTGTGGGGAAAGCCTTTCCTCAACGACCTTGGCCCCCCAAGTTAGATACTGCTTACCCTGTATCGTACATACGTGTGTACTTCACATGCAGACACTACATGTGACACCTGTGTGGTTTGCCTTCACAGTCCAGAGCTTCCTGTCTCAACACAGGCTTTTAATAACAGTGCACATTCATAAAATTCAAATGGATTATGTCTTAACAGGAATCGATGGTCAGGGCTTCCCAAATCACTAGGATAGAAGCTCAGTTTCTTCTAAAGGGTACTCCCCACTGCATTGCTGTGGGTATGTCTCTTTTGCTTGGGTTTTAGAAGAATATGCCTTTTCTATTTCTTTATTCCATTTTTATAAAGCAGCCTGGCAAATAAACCACATAGACCGATTTCTAAAGTGAAGCCTCAGTCCCTTTTCTTTTTCTACATAATTGTGCTGTGCTAAAACCTGTCTTCATTTTGTCTTGAAAATGCTAACACCCGGTGTGATGGTCTGCTTTTTGTGTTGAATAGGGCGGTCAAGTATCAGTTTTTAACTCATCTCTATTTCTTCTCTGTGTTTGCTGTCCACTTTTTCCTCCTCCTCTCAACCTCCAGATTTCAAAGAAATTCCTTTCCTCTTAAACTGTTGGAGTTCTTGGAAATTAACAGTAGGTGGCAGTAAAATTTCAAACTCAAAGGGTATGTAGGGGCCTCCCGGCAAAGTGCTTTAGGGTATTCAGGGGAAATCAGAGTGTACTAGCTAACAGTGAAACAGTTTTTGAAAGCCAAATTTACTTAATTTTTTTAAAACAATAAACAATATATTTCAAGCACAGCACACATGAGGGTCATTGGTGTACATATTTGGGAATCTCAAAGACTAGGAAATGAGAAGGAAAGGAATTAGTGGAAATTCACCTGAGATGAGGAACTCAGAGGCAGCCTTATCTGTTTCCCTCCTCTTTCCTTGGATTTTTGCTCTTTCCGTTCCCAGGCCTTGGCTGGTGGTGAATGTTACCTCTGAGACCCTTGTTCCCAGAACGGGTTCCTGAGCACTGGAATGGAGCCTGTTTGTCTCCCTCTCCTTGAATGCCACTTTTTGTGGTGGCTGTGACTTTCATCTCTTCCACGCTCCTCCATGCCTGCTGTCTTTTACTGTGTGTGCTTTGTTTCTTGTCTTAAGAGAAATATTCATAATTGGGGGAAAGGAAAGCAAACAAAGAGAAGATTATATAGTTGACAGAGATTCCCAGTGCCAAGGATTTCTGATCTGTTTTACCTAGTTAGAGATGCTTTGGGACTGATGGTGATGATGATGTCACTTAGATCTGTGATTTAGTTCTCCCAATAGCCCCCAAACTGATGGCATAGGCCCAATGTCCCAGCCCTCCAGGGATAGGCAGAGCATTCCCTTGAGAGAGGCGCAAGGGCGGAAGGCTGTCTACAGAGATAATAATCGACAGCTTTCAGGGCACATTAAGTCTCATCTTAGCTTACTTGATTTAAATGGAGGTTCTTATCCCTCCCCATCCCGAAGATTTAGAACACAGTCTGAAAATGCATAGCATCACCCTTCCTTCAAGGTAAAATAGAAGAAAAGCAAAGATGTTTTTCCACAGTGATGATCTGGACTCTTAAAATGACCCTGGAAGGATCACTCAGCAGGATCTTTTGGGACTTCTCAGGGGTTTCCTGAAGAACCCTCATAATGTCCCAGCAGGGAGTACAGTGACCAGGCCTGAATGGTCATGCTGGTTCACCATGGGAACCAGAATGCTGGCACATGTTGGGTAGCTGGTTTACCAAGGGAAGACTGGATTCCACCAAAGAAGCACAAATGAGAAGAGCCCAGGAATTCTCAAGGCTGTGATCAGATGAGAGAAAAAAAAATGACCAAGGAAGACATTCAGAGTTGATAAAGGTCAGATACCAGAGGCTCCTCCTCCTCTTCCAGATAGAACTCATGACCACCCTGTGCGTATAGAAAAGGGTGTGTTGACGATTACCCTCATTTTGAAAGCCAGAAGGAAAGAGGCAAGGCAGGCAGTAAAAAGAAAAGTTAGCCAAATACTTGCATGGAGTTGCTTCAAGTGTGTGAGAATGACACTCTGCTTCGTTCCCAGCAAGGACTTCACAACAAGGGAGCAGTGTGCCAGGCCGCGCGTGGAGGCAGTGCGGCCCTGGCTCACCCCAGCAGCTCTCCTGAGCTTTCTGTTACAACTCCACATTGGCAGCTGGGAACGAAGGGGCTGGGCTCGCATCTCACAAGGCCTCTACCCCATCCAGGCTGTTGTCTTAGGGAAATATTCTGCTGCTGGGTGTTTTCAGAATATGAGTTTCTGCTCTGTGTTTCATACTCTAACCTTACACTTGTCCTGCATATTTATTCCAAACTTACCTGTGTGTGGTGGTCCCACCCCTGGGCAGGCTCCCCACCAGGTGATGGTTTAGCTGTGCTAAGTGGAGGTATGTGCTGGGGTACACTGGCGAGGAAGATATTTGGTAGTGGATGATTCTTTCAAAATATAAGAGACACATGTGGATAGGACCCTAACATTCCTCCAACCCATTCTGTGTCTTTAGGACACAATATAAGGTGGCTAATTATTGATATCCTGTCACTCTCTAAGGGAGGAAATGATGTGGGCATTCTGAAGGACCAAGTAGGAAAACTGTGCGCTCTTCAATTAAAGACATAAAATGAGAAGAAAAGCAGGATACTCTATAGATCTTTAAAAAAAAAAAGGAATGAAAAAGCAGAATTAGGGAAGTATTATTCAAATAGAAAGAATACCAGGTAAGGAACAAGTTTATAAATACAAAGTATTTCATGGTAGTTACAGAGAAAATGGGTGTATCCCAAACCTATGGCCAAGCATCACACTAGACTGAAAAAGCTGAAACAGATACAAAGCCTGTTATTTCAGTTTCAAATGTAGTGAAAACCAGTGGAATGTCACACAAGAGGGGCAGTACATTTTAAAGATGCATTCATGAATCTAACACTCTTATGCCTGCCTATTACTACTTTGCTGGTAGAAAACTGGGCGTGTCTTTTCGTTGTTCCTATGCCTTATAACTGATCTACTTTGAAGGAGTGTTTGCGGGTGGAAGGCAATCCGAAGATCTGTCTTTGAGCTTCTTGCATCTTAGTGGCGTTAGAGTATGGACGGAGCACTCTCTTGTCCAGGAGGCACTGGCCAATATGTGCCTTGTGCTCATTCCCATAGGCTCTTGATATATGCACACGTTAGCTGAACAAAAAGATTGTTCCAAGATGTTATGACTGTTTTTAGTTAATTTCATATATTCACACTTTCCCATGGAAACTCCAGTATTTTAGAGAATACATCCACTTTCTTTGCATTTTTAAATAATACAGTATTATGTCATTGAGTATCTGTTCCTCTTATTTAACTGTAATTTTTTATTTTTTGACCAATGTCTCTCCAATCTTTCCTCTTCCCCCAACCATTCCGACCTTTGATATCCTCCATTCAACTCTCTATCTCTGTGAGATAAATGTTTTTGTATACCACATATGAGTAAGTTCATAGAGTATTTGTCTTTCTGTGCTTGACTTATTTCACATAACATAAGGTTTTCCAGGTTCGTTCAAAGTTATCACAAACGACAGGCTTTCTTTTTTTAATGGCCAAATAGTATTCCATTGTAAATTTATACCATATTTTCTTCATCCATTTGTGGACTGATGGATGCCTAACTTGGTTCCACAACTAGGCTATGAATGATGCTTCCATAAACATGAAGGTACAGATGTCTCTTCAACATACTGATTTTATTTCCTTTGGATATATACCCAATAATCAGATCACTGCATAGTATATTAGTTCTATTTTTTATTTTTTTAAACGCTCCATGCTGTTTTCCATGATGGTTATACGAATTTACAGCAGTGTCCACGGGATTCTTTTCTCCACATCCTGGTCAACATTTGCTATCTTCTATCTTTTTGATAATGGTCACTCTAGCAGGTTGAGGTGGAATCTCATTCTGGTTTTGATTTGCATTTCCTTGAGGACTGGTGATGGTGAGCATTTTTTTCACATACTTGTTGGTCATTTCTACAACTTCTTTTGAGAAATGTCTATTCAGATCTCTTGCCTACTTTTTAATCAGGTGATTTTCTTTTTGCTATTGAGTTACAAAAGAACATCTCCCCCGATGTATATGTATACGTTGCAAACATTTTTTCACGTTCTGTATGTGCAGAAATTTTTAGTTTGATGGTTTTGCTTTTGTTACCTGTGCATTTGAAGTCATATCCAAAAATAATTACTCAGACCAGTGTCATGGAGCTAGTTACCAAAACCGTCATCTAATAAATTCCTGGTTTCAGGACTTACATGTAAATCTTTAATTCATTTTGAGTTGATTTTTAAAATATGCTTTCAATTTCATTGGACCCCTATTAACTGCACATATTTGTGGGACATGGAATGGACTTTTGTATGTAGCGTGAAGAAAAGGTCTAATTCCACCCTCTGCCTGTGGGTGGTTAGTTTTCCCAGCACTACTTCTGGAAGAGACTGTGCTTTCTGTGTTGTATGTTCTTGGTGCCTCTGCTGAAAATCAGTGGACAGTAGCTGTGGATTTATTTGGGTCTCTGCTGTGCTGTGTCTGGCCCCGTGAGTCTGTGTCTGTACGTACGGTGCCTGCTGTTTCACTCACTGTGGCTTTACACTATATTTTAAAGTTGGATGGTGTGATGTCTCCAGCTTCATTAATTTTGCTCAAGATTGCCTTGGCTTGTGTGAGGTCCTTTATGGTTCTGTAAGAATTTTCGAAGAGCTTTTCTATTTCTATGAAGAATGTCTTTGGTGTTTGGGTGGGAATTGCATTGAATCTATAGATCACTTTGGTAATTTTCACAATATTAATGCTTCCAATCCACGAACACAGGGTGTCTATTATATTCTTCAGTTTCTGCCATCCATGTTTCATGTCTTGACATCTTTTTAATTATTTACTTCCTCTTAATCTTCTTTTCCCAGTACAGTGGTGACAGAGTACAAAAACCCCTCCACCTTTTTTTCCCTGGGGAACTTCTAGTTTAAAGACTGGCCAAACCTGTGTGCTACTCAGTTCTTGTAGTCTTCTAATTATTTCTTGATCATTGAATTTCTTCTTTAAGTTTGCTTTAGAGAAGTTCTGTTTCTTTCACTTTTACTTTCTCCTTTTTTTTTTTTTACCCCCATAAGGATTTAGAGATTAAACTCAGGTTTTGTACATACCCAGCAAGCATTTACTACAGGGATACATTCCCTAGCTCTTTTTTAGTTTGTTTGTTTTTTTTCTTTTTATTTGTTAGGCATAGTCTTACATTTTGGAGGGAGTCATTGTTATATATTCATGCATATACAGATATTGGCAAAGTAAGTTAATACCAATCCTAGTCCAGGATCTCCTCCCTTCGACCACACCCTGCTCTGATGTCTCCCCTGCTTTACCCACATGTTACAGATAGAACTAAGCCTATACATGTGTATTAATTTTTGAATTTTCTGATCCTCTCTGACTGTGTATGTGTAGTTGGGCTTCTTATGGGAGTCGAGGGTTCCAGCTGCATTGATAACCACCCAGACCCCCCTCCAGCTGCATTGATAACTCCCCTAAGCCCTACTTCAGCTGTATTGATAACCCTCTAATCCCTCCCTCCCTTCCCTGCCCCCTCCCTTCTCTCCCCAGCTTCATATTTATGGTTCCCCTTGCTTATGTGAGAATTCACCTATGCTGAGTTTATTTTGAGCTAAGCTAACTTTTAATCTGTCTTAGATTTTTCTCTAGCTTTGAGAGAAAGCATTTAACCCTTAAGTCTGTGAGTTTGGGATATTTCACTCAGCATAATTTTTTCTCTATGGTTGCCCAGGCTGGCCTTGAACTTGTGCCTCTCCTGCTTCAGCTTCCCAAGTGGCTGGGAACACAGGTGTGCACCACCACAGCCAGAGTCCCATTTTTCCATTTCTGAATTTCATGGACATTTATTAGCGGTTCTTACTTGCTTCATACTAACATCTTTTTCGTGTGTGCTGCCTACATTTGGTTGTCTAGATTGATCATTTTGGATTATTCATATTATTTGCATTGGGTGAGTTTTTTCTGGAGCTTCTGGTTTGGAATGGATGATTGGGCTTAGCGGATTGCTGAGAAATTGCACTCAGGGGCTCTGAACCAGGTTTCTTCAGCATCGTCCTTAGCAGTACACTTCTGGGGTATCCAGTTTCTGACCAGCAGGACACCCTGACTCACAGAGAACAGCTTCTGCCATAGGTTCTGTGATTTGTGATTAACTTGTGTCTTTTCAGTTGAGATTGAAACTCTTTGCTCTCCTGAAACTTGGAGCAGTTTTTAACGTACCTGGTGGCTCTTTGTAACATACGATGGCTTAGGTTTGGAAACATCTAGTTTGGTCAAAGATGGTGCATTCTTTATTCGTGTTTTCCCTCCCTGTTATTTTTCATGGGTTTCAGAAAAAAATGAAGAACAGAGATTTTTATTCTGCCTTATTAACAGGGAAGTTTTGCAGTGATAGTCTTTCATTTGTCTTGTTCTTTTACAAACCACTCTCCACAGGCTTCCCTTTCAAAAATATAGAATATGCTGTTGCTCCATTTAGCTTAGATGGTAAATGACAGGCACCCCAAAACAGCCCCACAAGCCTAGTAAGAAATGGCCCTGCCTCTTACTTCTCTGATCCTAGCTTATCAAATTCTTTACATTTGAGCAATACTGCGTTACTTATATATATACATCTGATAACATGCAATTTTATATCTGTACTCCTTTTTACATGTCTATTGCTTCTCTCTGGAAACTTTTTAAAAATCTAACAAGTTCAGATGGTTCTTGCTTTTGAATCCTTCTTTCACTCTTTTAGAACAGCGTTGCTGTTTCTCTTGGCTTTGTGCTACTTCTTCACTTCTAACTGTCTATATAGTTAGATAATTACATTTTCACTCCATTTATAAACATGTGCTTAGGTGTTTTTCTTCTTCACTAGATTTTGAGTTTTTTGAACTTGTTCTTCATATCTCCCTCCCTGGGCATAACCTTGTACTTAAAACGGTCTCAAGTAATAAACTGAATTGATAAAAAATGAAAGATTTGAAGATGAATAGCAATTACTTAATCTTAATAAAATAGGATAAAGATTTTTAAGTGTGAGACTAGAATTTTTGTTTCGTTTCTTGCTTTGCTGAATTTGAATGAAATAAAAATGTAAAGAATACCAAGACAAATAAAACATCAAAAACAAAAATATTCTGAGGTCATAATTGAAGACCAGCAATCAGGAAAGAAGTGAAGAGGAGAACAGAAAGTCATGTAGTCCTTGCAGTGCTAGGAAGAGTTTCCATCGCAAGGACAGATGCTGGCTCCAGGTTATGAAGTGCGTGGAGGAAAACTGAACCAGGCCTGGGACAGGACCCCATGTCTTTCAGGTATGGTGGAAGAATAAGGAGTGAGCTTTCCTGTGTGCCTCATCTTCCTCAAGCTGACCTATTCCTGAGATTCAACCACAGTTTTAAAAATAACCACTTCTATTGCTGATTTCAGGATATTTCCTTTCTCTTGAGTTAAGTTCTGTGAAACTTTGTATGCCCATTTCTAGCAATAATGGATGATGTGCATGTCTCAGTAGTATAATTTAGTGACTTGTTGCAGTGAAAGGTGAAATACTGAGTGAGGATTGAGATACTCCATATGTCTTAAAATTCCACAAATCCAGGCGTGTGGGAGACATTCAGCCCAGAAACTCAACATGACTAATCCTTACGAAACATGCTGAAATCGATCCCACTTCCCCACTGCCTGCATATACTGCAGGATGCATCCCCCTGGGACTCTAATGAGCCATCTGGAATTTTTCAGGTTTATTATTAGTGCTTTGCTTTTACAGAAAGTCAGCAAAGGCCCTGTTTCACCAGCTCTCTACCTGAGACATTTAGTTGTCCATTGGCATGGATTTTTCTTTCTTCTTGTAGCTCTGAGAAATTAATTGCAAACACCCAAGAAATGTTTTTGCTTCTTTCTAATCTGAAAACACCCACAGTGAAGGTATTTCCCTGTTGCTAATTCCTTTGTATACACTAGGCAGTTTAAGAAATTGGCTCATCTTCTTTCAGATGTTTCTCTTAGATTTGCCTTCCAATTCTATTTCCCCTTCCATTCATTCAACATCCCCTCCCTTTATTTTTCCTAACATTAAAACAGTTTATGGGTGTCTCTGTTTGTGAGTGCTTTGAATCCTTTGGCTCTGAAAGTGCCCACATTATAACCAATCTGGAGCTGCAGGCTCATTGTCAAGGTTCTTCTCACCTTGGGGCTAGAATCAGGACAAGTTGTGTTCAATGTTATTTGAAGATAACATCATGACTTTTTGACCAGATCCAGAATATTTCTGAGTCTGAATATAAGCATAGTGGTACTGAAATTAATTCAATTCAACAAATTCAAAATCAAGGGCACACTTATTCTGTATACGATAAATTCCAAGTTACACGGGGGTTGCCACCTAGTGAGAAAATCAGTGTGTAGAAGGGTCTACAAAAAGGGGAAAGCCAAGGGTCAGGAAAATCAGCTCACTGGGGGTGGCAAAATGTGGGAAAGTCGTGCTTCTCGGGCAGCCGTGGCTTAGAGATTGTGGCAAGTTCCTGGTCACCACTCCCCATGTCCGTGTATCAAATGCCAATTTTCTTTCCATCAAAACTCTATAGTTGCTACTTGCTGAAGTCTACTTGAAGAGACTCATGAGGTTGAAATATTTAACTTTTATTTTTTTTACTAATGGAGGCTCAAGGTTTTCTTTCCACTTCTACTGCATCTTTATACTTTACTGCTTACTCTTATAATAAAAAGTAATTTACAAATCAGTAGAGCAGCATCAGTGAGCCAAAGGAGCTAAATTTTTCTTCAACCACGTGTATATCTGTTGAATCATTCTTGCCCCAATAGGTGTCATTGTGTCTTAAATATGAATAAATAGTAATAGAAGTCATTATTGCATGCATCTCTCTTTGGTCATCTTCCCATTACGAAGTGTACTATGCCGATCACTTAGGACCTTTCCTGACTGCGGGAAGTATGTAGGTTCTTGTGTTTTCCTTTGATATCCCAACAATTCTGAATACAGTATCACATATCACTCATGTCCCCAAAAAGGAATACATTTGCAGTTAAAAAGTGATTTTTGGAGCTAGCAATGAGAGAATCTACAAGCCTGTGACCATGTTGCTCATAGGATTTCAAATGGGAGTCAGCTCAGGGGGGGAAAGGATTTTATGGTTGGCATGATGCTTTATTTGATATTTGCCTGCCATCGTTTGAAATGAACCCACAGATGGTACGGAAAGGTAATTGGCTTGTGAAAGCTGGTGAGGCTCCCTCTTGTCTCAGCTGATTCTCATAGTTTTCGAGGCATAAAGTCAGCACACACAGGGTCTCACTCAAGCTCAAACATCAAATTCCATGAAGAGTGGAAAAAATAACAACAATGGGAAGGGTGCGAGGGACTGCTTTTACTTCTGTCTCATTTTGGACTGTCCGAGTCGACCTCTTTCTGCCTACAGACACACAACCTAGTGCTCATTTACATTCCTGGCATTTTCTCTGCAGGCTTGGCCTTGGACGCTTAGGGACATAAAAGATCTTCACCCAACATCATATTTCGATTTCTCTCTTTCTGTGGTAAATACAGACTTAATTTTTAAGTTTGTTGTAGCCCTGTGACATGCACAGACTGACATTTTTAGCAACCTCTCCTATATAATCAGTCCAGGTAAGATTTGGGGGCTATTGCTTGCAATATGCCATACAGATAGTACTTTAATTATACTATCCACTCTCTTGAGTTTCTAGTTAACTGAATTTGGGGAGTATCATTTTCTATGAAATCATTTGTGATGATCACTAATCATTATTGTAAACAAAATACAAAATATTTATTCTGCATATTTTCTCTTTTTAGGTCACCAGTGTCTTCTGAAGATCATGGTAAGAATCCATCTTATTTATACTAATCGTATTAAAAGTTGAGCCCTGGTCTTTGTGTTTCATTGAAAGAGTGAAGAATTGCTTGTGAAAATGTCTCTAAATGTTGGCCTTGAATTTTTTTTTAATTTGAAATGTCAAATACATTTTAAAAGTTATTATGCTAGCTGGAGTTGATAATATTATTTTGGAGTCTGCTACAACCATATTGGTTGACAAATATCATGAAATAATGTATTATGCCTGATTTGCTCCCTTCACTAAAAATTTTCTGAGACTTTGGATGCTAAATCTCTGAATCAAATTTCCATCTGTCAAATGGGAGTTTATTGTAGATATTCCCCCAAACCTCTCCAGGCTGGACACGGGGACCTTGTTCCTCTCCACTCACTTGCAGAGTGTTCTAAGTCTGAAATGAAACTAATTAGTAAGTGAGTTGAAACCCAGTTAAGTTGAGTTTGCATTTTAAGAGACAGATGATTCACTCAATGAGTAAAATATCTAATTATGTCTCCTCCAACCTTTTGAGCTACTTTTTGTTCAGTCGTTCGGAAATATCCTTAAGTGGCTACAGTGAGTGGATCATGCTGCATCATTTACAGATAATCCACGTGGGCTTTAGTTCAGGGATTCTATCTTTCTTGAACTTTGGAGCTTGCTTCACTTGTATCCGTGCATGGATATTTCCTTCCTCTAGTTCACTTGGTTCGGCACCAACTGCTCATACTCAAAATCTCCATCTATTGCCTATGAGGTGAAATCTTTCCAGCAGACCAGTAGCTGTGGTCAGAGTTCTGACACTGTATTTTAGTGTGGCTTAGTAAGCTCGAATGACGTGATCTGCCTTTTCTTCTACTACACCTTGTTTCGTTTGGCGTCTTCCTCTCTCCTCTAATCCATGATCTGTACTCCAGCAACCATATTTAATTTCTGAAATTTACCTTATTTTTGGGTATCTCCTGCTTTTATCCCCTGCTGTTCTCCCAGCAGGAATCTACTCTTCCCTTTGCTGTGAAACAGTTTCTGATGACCTTACTCCATCCTCTGAGAGCTTTTTGATCTACTTACCATTGTGCCAAATGTTTTTCTCCCTAGTAGGGCTTAACATACAAATTTGATTCTTTGTTTACTGGTTCCCCTATAAGACTGTGAGTTCCTTGAAGTAGTTTCTAATGAAGAGAAAGCATGCAAACATGTATTAAGTGAACGAATGAAGGCAACAGAGAGAGAGTTTTTGGCAGCCACTTCTGCTGCCACATCATAAAATGTGTCCCAGTGTTGGAATGAAGTTTTATCATGTTCTGTGAAGAGTCACAGGGAACATTATGTTCAGGTCCATTAAATCAGAATTAGGTAATCAGCCACCTAATGGTAACCCATTATTATATGCTATTTTGCTGATTGTTCCTAGTGTGACTAGGTTTTTGATTGCATATTTATAGGTCGTTTGGCTTCCATGTCCAAATGATAAACCAGAAACTTGTGTTTAGTTTTTATTGTGAACTACCTTTCCTCCTAATGCCCTTTAGTTACCCTTGCCTCTCTATCTGTAAGAACTTATAACCCATTAAAAAAATCAAACAGGGGAAGAGAAATTCTGAATTGCAATTCTGTTTTCTACTTCTGAGGTTATTAAATGTCACTGAACATATGTGAGCGTCCATGGAGGTCTGGAAAGGTGACAGCTACCAGAAAGACTTTCCCAGTTTTAAGGGCACATCAGAGCTGATTAACAGCAGTTATATGTAGTTAGTTGAAGAAACGTTCTCCAAATATTAGAAATCTGTTATATTTTTGTGACTTCAAAAAAACGTAGTAGGTGCCTTTGCCTCTTAGTTTTCTTCTGCAGCTTCCAAAAATAGCTCAAATGTGTAGTGATGATTGATCTAATCTTATCTAATTGTTCATCATTTTCTATCTCATATGTCCTTGGAAAATGATTATTATCTTTTTTTTAATGCGTGTGTGGTGCTGGGGATTGAACCCATGACCTTATGCCTCTAACACTGAGCTACATCCTCAGCTTTTATCTTTTTATTACAAGAATCTTCTGACAAGTACTTAATATATATTTCCTTATGTTTGTACATTTTTAGAAGTTTGTGTTTACTATGACTAGCATAAAACCTCTGAATGTCATACCATCAATCTTACCTAGCACGTGTACGACAAACACATTGCAATACGCTTGGAAGAGAGGTGAAGCAAATTTCTCAAATTTATGGGTGATAAAATTGAGGCACACTGGGCAAATGGATTGTGAAATTGGAATATGAAACCCTATGCTTCTTGATTTTCTATTTTGTTCACTTTCCACCAGTGATCCTCCCTCACTCTGTAACAACTAGTCCCTTTGGCCATTGCTGAAACAGAACTCATTCTTGGGAAAATCTAATTTTGAAAAGCCCAATAACCCTGGCATTCGTCATTTGTGCAGATGCCCTTTATAGAGAGCTGGAATGTAGTGGCTTTTCCATCTGCCATCTCCTGTTCTCGGATTTATTTTCCTTACCTGTAAAATTGGGCTACTCTCATCTACTCTGTGTATCTCGTAGATTTTTGTGAGATCAAATGGGAAATCATCTGAGAAATTGCCTTCTAATTTGTTAAAAGCACCTCAGACTTGATGCTATTACTCTTCAGCATGCAGGTGGTGAGAGAGGAAGCCTGGATTTACCCATGTCGCTTGCTTGTCATTGCATGCAACATTTGAGAAGTTAAAAGATGGGGGCGTAGTTAGAGGGACAATTGTTTCCTTAGACCTTATCATTAATTTTTTCCAGTCCTATGTTCTTCATTTATTCAATCAAGCTCCTAACATAGCATTGTGCTAGACAATGAGGTCACAAATATATATATTATGTATGCAGTCATTGAATTCTGGAAAGTTCACAATCTTATACACACACATACATATACATATATATATATATATATAATCAATTATATTTGTTAGGGGCATAATATAGGAGAATCAAGAGACTGGGGTGTGGGTGATTCGGGCTAACTATGGTTTATGATCTGCATATCATGTTGTTACTTTATACGCATTTATGATTGCACAACAACTCAATTCCTTAATTAAAAAACATAAAACCTTATCATTAATTTTAATTCTTCACTGGAGACCTTTTTTACATCAGAGTGAGAGAAAATTAAGTGTATAATGTGCTAATTTGACTTACACCAAAGTAAAGGCTTATTTTGTGACTGGGTGCATGTTCACATGGAATTAGCAATACAATGCTTAAGTAATATGCATTTAAACCATATCTATATAATAGAGTATTGGGGTCATTGAGAATCAAAACTGAAATTTATTGAGCCTTATTCAGAAACACTGTGCTCAAATGCTTTAGCTACATTATTTCATTTCCTCTTGGATGTAAAACACTAAAGTAGATGTAACATCTCCAGTGTTTACAGCTGGGGAAACAGGCTCAGAGTGCTTAAAGAACTTGCTTAAGGTCCCGTGGCTAGGAAGAGATAGGGTTAATTTTCAAACCTGGTTCTAACACCCAAACTCTTGCTCTTTTACCCACCGTATCCCTGGGACATGAAAGAAATGATTGTAGTATTAAGGTGAATTGATAGAATCATCACAGAAGAAAAAATGTTCCTTCCCTCTAACAAGAGTTTATTTACTGCTGTGTAAGTAATTTCTTCCTAATGACAAAACAAAACAGAACAAAAACAGCAACTTCTCCCTCTTGCTGGGAATGATTTGTCCCTGTAGAAAAAGCAAATTCCGATGTCACATTTTCTTATAATTAGTTAACTGAGCGAAACCGGAGTGCAGGAAACCTGCCACGCTCTGCCCGGTGGGAGCATAACATTTTAATGCTACATCTGGAAGCTGGAGCCCCTCTCACTGTCAGAAGATAAGCTTGGCAGTGATTGATTGCCCGTCCTCTGCGTTTCCTCTGCACTTAGTGCCTGCCACTTCATCATTTAAATTGCTTCTGGAGCCATCGCCTGCGCCCAGGCGGCTTCTTGGGCTCTGAGCTCGCGGGCTCTCTTCTGTCATCTGGGCCTGCTCCTTTTACAGGCCTCTAGCAGCTGCCTCCTGCGCCAGCAGAGGGAAGGTCATCTTCCCGCTAACGTCTGTTCCCCAAGGAACTCAAGAGCATTCACGGAGGCCTTTGAGAGGCAGTGCCAGAAAGCTGCTGGATTCCCCCCCGGAAGATCGGGGCAGGCCTCCCTCTCCTGTCCTGCCCACAGGCCTGCTGGTTGTCATGGCTGTCAAATTCTATGGTTGCGTTTTGGGTCATGGAAGAATCACAGGAGACAAGCACGGTGGTGCTGTGTGTCTGGAGATAAAATTGTGGCAACTGCAATTAGGAGGGTCCAAGGATGAGTCCGTGGTCAGGCTCGTGGCGCTGGCCTTTGCAGTTGGTGGTGTGGCGGGACACAAGGAGGGGTTTCCCAGGGCATCAGCAGCACCCGTCTTGATCTGTTTTTCTCTGATGTGTATGTTTACTAAAACAGATAATATTCATGTAATGCTTAAAATTTATCTGCTCAGCTTAAATAATAATCAAAAGGAACTCCTGTGATCTGCTTTCACAGCAAGAAGTAAAACATTTTGATCACCTGGGAGCTTCAAGTTGCTGGCCTTTCTGACCATGTTCTCTTCTCTCCAGAAGTTGTTCCTATTCTGCCTTCTTGTTCGTCATGTCCTTGTTTCCTTTTATTGTTTTACCGTACATGTGCATAACCCACATATAAATTCATATGTGATTGTGTATACATACGTATATATTTTCCACATGTGCGTGTTTGTGTATATAGATTTGCTTATTTTGAGCTTTTACAAGTTGAATCAGTTGATTTGTTTCTTTTATTTAAAATACTGATTTGGTGGGGGTGAAGCAGTGGCTCAGCAATAGACCAAGTACTTGCCTGGCATGTGCAAGGACCTGGGTTTGAACCATAGCACCGCATATTCAACTAAGTGTTGGAGAAACAAAAACCAGAAGAAAAAACACATGAAATTGATTCTTTCTGTCTCTTCCCTCTCTCTGTCTTTAATAAAAGTAATGTTTTGCTGATTCAGCATTGATACCTGTCATATTTGTTTAATTAATTTTACCTGGTGTATACTATTCTAATGTGTGAATATATAGCAAATTATACATGTAATCTGCTGCCCATACATAGACCTCAAGCATATTTGTGTTTTTTCTGCTATTGCAAATAATACTACTGTAGACAGTCTTCTTCCTAACTCCTCCTGGTATACCTGTGTGAGAGTTTCTCTAGGATTTAAACCTAGGATGGCTTAGTTATGTGGCAGATTATATAGATTATATACATAGTTAATGTGTAAGGTTATGGTCAACTATTTTCCAAAGTGGTCATTCTAATATATGCTCCCACACCCAGTGGACAAGCGCTCCCATTAGTTCATATCCTAGTCAGCCCTAGTTATTAACCAATCAAAAACCGTGTGCTAGTCTTGTGGGAATGTGAAATGTTACCTTTT
>PVKS010026272.1:0-28838 GCA_004027875.1 Aplodontia rufa | reverse complement strand
CAACCCCGGTGTCCCTCACAGGAAGAATGGATCCAAAAACTGTGGTACATTTATACCATGGAATATTACACAGCAATTAGAAACAATGACCTTGCAGCCTTTGAGGGTAAATGGATGGTTATGGAAGAGATCATGATGAGTAAAATCAGCTTAACCCAGAGATCTAAGGGTCGATTGTCCCCACTCATCTGTGGAGGTGAGGACTAGACCCTGGACATTGAGTAGAGTTTTTAATTGTAGCAAAGTTGTAGGAGCTTTTATTTATTTTGGATACCAATCCCTGGACGATATGATCTGCAAATATTTTCTTTCATTCTGTGGGTTGTTTTTCACTCTTTTTATAAAGTCTTTTGATCTATAAAGGTCTCAATTTTGATGAAGTCCAATTTATTTTTTTTTACTTTTGTTCTTTGTGCTTTTGGTGTTTTAGTCAAGAAATCATTGCTAAATTCATTGTCATGAAGATTTTTCCTAATGTTTTTTCTTCTTTTTTTTTTTTTTTTTTCAGGGCTGAGGACCAAACTCGGGGCCTTGTGCGTGCTAGGCAAGCGCTCTGCCACTGAGCTAAATCCCCAAACTCCTAATGTTTTCTTCTAAACTTTTTACTTTCAGCTCTTTAGTTTAGGTCTTTGATCTATTTTGAGTTAATTTTTGTAAGGTGTAATTTTCTTATGTGTTGATGTATGACTTTTTTTTCTAGCACCATTCATTAAAAAGTCCAGAAATACATTTTTCAAGAAGTAAATTAGGACTGGGGATGTACATCAATAGTGGAGCACTAATCCAGCACACACAAGTTCCTGAGTTTGATCCTCAGCCCTGCCTACCTACTTCCCCAAAAAGGAATTATTGTGTGCTGAGTGTTAATGCATTCATACAAAAACTATTTTTGGTTGAATTCCAAAAACATATCCCCTAATGTGTAAGAGTAGATCTTTGAAGTTGTGTTAAGGAATTTTTTCTCCAAGGATCTACTGGAATGAGAACATGAAAACTAAACTTTTCATTTTAATGAGTTTGGCATACTTTTCTAAAGCTATGAACACTTTAGGAGAAATGGCAATAATTTTTCTTTAAGTAATGTAACAGATAAAACACTGTCCAGCCTCCTGTTTAGAAATTTAAAATTTTTCTTTAGTGTTGGATATAAAAATTCAGAAGGGGCTGGGAACATAGCTCAGTGGTAGAATACTTGAATGTTTGAGGCCCTGGATTTGAACCACAATACCACAAAAAGAAGTTGTAAAAAAATCAGAAGAGCCTTTGTTTTCCATTTTTTGGGATACTGATAAATCTGTTGTTTTTAAGAGTAACCTTTTAGGGTTGGAGCGGTAGCTCAGAGGTTAAAGAGCTTGCTTGGCAGGCTCAAAGACCAGAGTTCAAACCCCAGAGCACAACTGAGTGTCAGAGAAAGGTAGTCCAGATGAAAAAAATAAATAAAATTGATTCTCGCTCCCCTCTTAAAGAACAAGCAAACAAAAACTTATCTTAAAAAAAAAAAAAAAAGAATAACATTTAAAATGTCCCCACTCTGAATTCTAGTTTTTCTCTGCTTCCACTTTGGTCAGTGAGAAGCTTTGTTTGGGCTAGATAGGAAAAATTTTTCTTTATGATAAAAGCAATATATGGTCGTAGGCATATTTAGAAAATAGCTAAAATTAGAAAATGTTCAAGTATATAAAGTAAGTAAAAGTGAAAGTTTTTCACTTACCAAACCCCTATAGATGTGCATATTTGTATCTGCATATATATTTTTGTAAGAGGGAGAAAGTGAGACAAAGAAAGAGTAAATTTTATTTATTTTTTCATCTGGTATTTGTTTCTCTGACACTTAGTTTTGTACGTGGTGCTAGGGTTTGAACCCAGGTCCTTGTGCATGCTAGGCAAGCGCTCCAACCACTGAGACACCACTTCAGCCCCACATAGTATTTTTTTTAGTCTGTCTTTTGAGTTGAAAATATCTTAGCTTCACATTCTTGAACGTACTACTTACTCAATACTTTTAAACTGCTGCATGGTAACCCTTTCTTTAAGAACAATCATTTATTTCATCCCCTAATTTTGAACATTGCTTCTAGATTTTCACAGTGCTACAGTGAATATTCTAATATGTATATCTTTGTACATTTTTTATAAATACCAAGAATTGGAGCTGTTGTATCAAAGGGTAATGCATATTTAAATTTTGTTCTAATTTCACTGTACAAAAAGATATATAATACAGATGGTATAAACTTAATGTGTAAGGAGATATAAATGAGAAGAAACTTTCACCTATCCACTTCTGTCTCTACTTGTCATGTCCTTTTCTGAGAAACAACTACTGTATGTGTGTGTGTGCGCGCGCGCGCGTGTGTGTGTGTGTGTGTGTGTGAGAGAGAGAAGAGCTGAATCAAAGGCTTGCACATTTAAAATTTTGATGGATATTGCCAGATTGCCTTCCCTGAGCTAGGTAGGCTTCTTCTAATTAGAATTAATTCACACTAATAATAGTGACCAAGGTAGTATACATGGGCTCAGAGGTACAGTAAGCTTCATAGTACCTTGTAAGCCTTTTGATTTGTGTGGTTGGTTCATAAGGTCATTATTAGTTTATTGTTTGAGAATTTGTGTATCTTTTGAGATATGTAGTTATAAACCATGTCTAATTGGGATTTCTTTTAGATTTGTGTATATTTGATTAATACCTTTAATGTGCTTTTATATTGAATGTTTTATATATGATTTGCAGATTTCTAATTACTAACACTCGCCTCTAAGATCACTTTTTTTTTTTTAAATAAGAGAGGGACAGTGAAAGAGAGAGAAACAGAGAATCAGTTTTATTTAGTTTTTCATGTGGCTTTTGTTGCTTTGACACCTCATTGTATATGTGGTATTGGGGTTCGAACCACATCCTTGTGAATTCCAGGCAAGTGCTATAACCGCCGAGCCACCACTCCAGTCCCCCTAAGATCACTTTAAGAAGTACAACTATGAGACTGGAGCAGTGGCTCAGCAATAAAGACGCTTGCCTGACATGCACAAGGACACAGGTTCGAACCCCAGCACCACATACATAATGAAGTGTCGAAGCAACAAAAGCCACATGAAAACTAAATAAGTAAAATTGATTCTCTCTCATTATCCCTCTCTCTCTTAAAAAAAAAAAAAAGAAGTACAACTATTTCTAAATATGATATGCAGAACAGAGTTGGTGAAATGACATGATTCATCCTCCCTCCAGTGTAGTCATGACTTAGGAGATGCAGAGTTACTTGAATTTCTGAAATTGTAAAGCGCTGGAAATGATTTTTTATTATAAAGCATATTAATTGCTTGATGGTAGGCCTTTGACTTTCCCTTTAGGAAGAAGCTAGCTAAGAGGTCATCTTAGGGTGGATTTCTGCTTATGTTAACTCTTTTTGTGTGTGTGTGTGGTGCTATGGATTGAACCCAAATGTACTCTGCCCCAGTCCTTTTTATTTTTTATTTTGTGACAGCGTCTGATAAATTGCTGAGACTGACCCCAAACTTTTAATCCTCCTGCCTCGGCCTCCCCAACTGCTAGGATTATAGGTGTGTGATAGTGCACTGACTGGGCCTGCTTATGTTAACTTTTTTTCTTTTTTTTTTTTAAAGAGAGGACAGTGAGAGAGAGAGATAGAGAGAGAGAGAATGAATCAACTTTTACTGAGTTTTTCACATGACTTTAGTTGCTCTGACACCTAGTTGTGTATGTGGGTACTGGGGTTTTGAACCCGCGTACTTATGCATGCCAGGCAAGCGCCGCAAGCACCAAGCTACTGCTCCAGCCCCTTATGTTAACTCTTAGTTGATTTGTAGAGCTTGCTTTTTTTTCCCCTCTGGGGAAGCACAATGGTGTGTGGACAGAGCATTTGCATTTCATGCTCACTTCGTATTAGCTCTGTGATATGAGTAAGTTACTTTTCTGTGCCTTCGCTCTCATGTCTTTAAAATGAATGTAATAATGTCTGCCTCACCTTGTGATAAGAATTAGAGATTCTGCTCATAAAACACCCTGCTACGCTTGTCACGGACAGGGACCTCTAACACTTAACTTCTGTCTTTAGCTGTTATCAACACATAAGAAGCTATTATCAAGCAGATAGTTTTTTAGTTCCTAGTGAAATATTATTTATGTTACTCACAGCATGCCTTACCCCCTCTTTATTTTTTTCCTAAAGGGTGAATTGTCCCACGATCAAGATGTGGTAGAGTATATCATGAATCAGCCAAATGTTGTTCCACGAATCAATTCCAGGATTTTGACAGCTGAGCGAGACTACCTGGATTTAACAGCAAGTAGTAAGGAACATTTGGGAAAGAGTTTTTAGATTTTTGATTTGTGTTTCAAATTCTGTGTTTATTAGATTGTAATGTTAAGAAGATAACTCAAGGGGCTGGAGTGGTGGCTGAGCAAATCGCACTTACCTGGCATACAGGAGGACCTGGGTTTGAAACCCAGCATCACATATACAACTAAGTATCAGAGCAATGGAAACCAGATGAAAAGCTGAATAAAGTTGATTCTCTTTCCCTCCCCCCACCCTCTCTTCCTCTCTCTCTCTCTCTCTTTCAAAAACAAAAACAAAAACAAAAACAAAAACCCAGAAGATAACTCAAGGGCTGGAGTTCATCTGTCTTGTAGCATATCAATAAGTATTTCATCCCTTTTAATGGCTTAAGTATTCCATTATTTGGATATTCTACCCATTCCTCTGTTTATGGACATTTGGGTGTTTTGCTTGTCTAAGCCGGGGGTTAGTTTGTTTCTTATGCTTTCCATGGGGACTCTGAAGTCTACTTCAGCAAACACTTGTAAATAAGGTGAAGCTGTCATTACCACTAGGGAAGAAAAGATAGGTAAAATCATAACTAAGTGTATTTGTTGTTGTGTTTGAGTATATTGAAAATGGTTATTATGACTATCTACTTGGTACTGAATTTCTTTTCTTTTAGGTAGAGGAAAATGTAAATTTATGCTTATATTTGAAAAGTGTAATATATATATGTGCATAAACATACACACAGAGAAAAGTAAATATATAGTTATATTTAAAAAGAAACTCCTGAGAAAGTGAGCTAAGTTGTTTCTTCACAATTAGATGCTAGCTTCTTACCAGAAGTTTTAATAGAGCAAAGAAAGCAGTATTATGGAGTTTTTGTTGTTTTTATCATTTTTTTTTTAAAGAGAGAGGGACAGTGAAAAAGAAAGAATCAATTTTTATTTAGTTTTTCACTTGGCTTTCTTTGCTCTGACACTTTGTTGTGTACGTGGTGCTAGGGTTTGAATTTGCGTCCTTGCACATGCCAGGCAAGCGCCATAACCACTGAGCTGCTGCTCCAGCCCCTGTTTTTTTCATTTTTAATTAGACTTGAAGGATAGTCTTTGGAGCATCCGTCCATAAGGAGCATTATAGCAGTTTGGTGCTTTGGGATTTCCTTTTCCCCCAGGGGTTGTAGTGATGACATGTGAATAAGTGCTGGTCAGTAGTGGCACAGCTGTGGTTTGTCAGCTGAAGCTGGAAGAGATGTCAGTGAGCAGGCACTGGGATCCTCCTGACCATTACCCAGGCTTCTCTGGCCTTTACTGTCCTGGGTCCTTTTAAGATGAGTATTAGTCAAATTTATGTCACTGTGACAAGATGCCTGAAAAAACTAATTTAAAAGGAGGAATGATTTATTTTGGCTCATGGTTTCAGAAGTTTTATTCCATGGTCAGTTGACTGTGGCAAGCAGAATATCACTGTGGGGAGTGAATGGTAGAAAAACGCTGCTCATCGCATGGTGCCAAGAAAGTAAAAAGAGAGAGAAGGACCTGAGGTCCCAATGTCCTCTGCAAGTGCAGCCTCCAATAATCTAACTTCCTCCTACTAGGCCACACTAGTAGCACCTCAGCCTGGCAAGTAAACCTTTAGCATCTGAGCCTTTGGAGGACATCTAAGATTCAAACCGTAAGACTGTGGCGATCTTCCTCTGCCCCTGTGTGGTGTCATGAACTGTCTGCCAGTGTAGAAGATACTCAGGGTATATTCATGAATGGAAAGGTGGATAGATGGGTGAATGAGTGCATAGATGAGTAGACAGCTAGACAGGCAAGCAGGTATTCCCCAATGATGGGAAAAGCATGCATATTGGTTAGTAGGAATTAAGATGGGGTAAATTGCTGGAGGTAATCTGCTCATCTTAATAGACTGGAGACCATTTTGTGGGAAGAAATTACTGGGTAGTTTAGAGTAAGGGAATGAGTTGATGAAACTGGAGTCTTAGCAAGAGTGTTGTGATAAACCATGATAATAAGAGCACCGCCTTTGGACACTAATTGGAAGAGACACATAATTAAAAATAGTGACGTTGACCTTTTGTTTCTGTTAAGATTAGATTAAAAAAACCCTTTTGTTAGACATTAAAAGTTAAAAAAAATTAGAGTTTTCTTATATTCTTCCCCCATAGGATAGAGACAAGTGTACTCTAGTGGTGGACTAGGAGAGGGAGAGATGAATTGAGGGGATCTCTAAGAGACTGTTCTCTAGTTGCAAAGTGGAAGTGGGAACAAGATAAATTTGAACCATTTAACTGACATACACACACACACACACACACAGAGTAGCTGTGTGAGATGTGTTTGTTATGCATTAACTTTATGTCTTGAAGTGACTAATAAGGTTGGGGTTATGCTATGATCTTGTTAAGTAAATGTGGAACTTGGTATACTTCTGCATTTTTAGGGTCAAAACAGGCCATCAGTTGAATATTAGCAGTAGATTGAACTGAGGTATACTCATTATACATCTGTTTCATTTTTCTCCTTTCCCAGATCAGTTCTTTGTGGATGATTATGCTAGATTTTCAGTCTTGGATTCCCAAGGCAAGACTGCTGCTATAGCCAATAGTATGAACTATCTGACGAAGAAAGGTAATCCATTTGGGGCTTATCTTGGATTCAACATTTGTTTCTTTTTGTTGTTTTAGTATTTGCAAACATACTTCAGTTTTAAGGTCTGGAGAAAGAGATTTCACAATTTCTTTGATTAGTTATATCTTTTAATGCTTTGGGTCTAGAAAATGCCTATTTAAAATTCTTTATATATGTTTAAAAATTCAAATGTTATCTTTATAAATTTTATATTAGCTATTAAAGTTAAAAGGAAAAAATCCTTCAAAGTTCAAAATGGAAAAATATAATGTAATAATGAGTTAATGGATTGAAAATTGGTTTGATTTTCCTTTTCGGTGACACCATGGAGTTAGTTTTATTGTAGGGTTTATAAGATAAACTAGGTTCTAGAAAGCCTTTTGTATTTTTTAAACTGATTTTTTAAATTATAGAGTTATTTAATCAAGCTAAGATTGTATGAAATGATGCTGTTTCAGTGGTACGCAGATCATTTTCCCCTCTGGCCACACTTATTGCACTTTGAGAAACGCAGAGGTTGCCATGTTAGGCAGCTCTATCTTATTCCTGCTGTGGTCTTCTCCCAGGGAGAATATCTGGTTCTCCAGGTATGTTACTGGGGTCCTCAAATAAATTGTTTCTGAGTGGTCCTGGGACAGTGCTCTAGTACTGAGGTGACAAAAGAGCAGAAAGACGCATAGATCATGTTATCCATCATTTAATCTTTTGATTCTTACAGTGGTCATTAATTATACAAGTGACATTTTCTTTTCTTCTACTCTTTTCCCTTTACCTTTGTCCAGGAATGTCCTCCAAGGAAATATATGGTAACTCAAAATTTTAGAATGCTTTATTCTTTTTCTTAATCATCTTAATGTGTGGTTTCAGAGGCCTTTGTTATTCACAATTTATTGATACTTTATGTGATGTTTTTGGAACCTATGGGTAACAGTGGGGTATATAAATGCAGAGAAATTTTACAAAAGTGTTTGCAGAGAATAACATTTCAGAAAGTCACAAATTGATGTGATTAAAAACTATTTTGTGTTACCCACATTTCACTGTAGATGTTAACAGATCCCCAGTCTATAGCATTAATCAATGCATGTTCCCAGTTTCTAATTAAGCCATTTGGAAGGTTACTAGTTTCATTTTAGTAGAGAAATTTCACTACTTTTACTTTGTATCTTCATTAAGCTGATCATTTCCTTATTTTTTGCATGGTTTTTAGAAATTATTGTTTAGCTTAATAAGTGTTGAAACCTAAGATGTGCTCATTTCTTTCAATTTAACTTGTTATTTTATTTTATTTTTTCTACAGATGATTCTTTTATTAGGCCAGTAACTTTTTGGATTGTTGGGGATTTTGATACTCCTTCTGGACGGCAGTTATTGTATCATGCTATTAAACATCAGGCAAGTCCCTAAGACTTCATTTTGTATTTTTGTTTGAGGCTATAGTTGTCCTCCTAGGCATCTCTGTGTTGATGTGATCATTCTGGTGGGTATTGGGAGTCCTGCTTCATTAGTCCTTGAGGGGAAGTAGTGTTGTGTCTTCAGAGGTCTGTCAGCTCCTAAGAAAAGAGATCAGAGATTGCAGTGTCATGGCTTTATTTAAGGAAGTAGAAATTCTTTTAGGAAAAAAATGAGACCTTATCAGACCTTTCTCTTGGGTGATTGTGTTCTTGCTACAGAGATGCTACAAGAATCTGGTGTATTATTGGGAAGGATGGGTGCTGATATTGGGAGAGGCTTGCATTGCATTTCAGAGAAGTAGATCAAGGTGCACAGAGGAATACTCATGGAGATGCTCTGAAAGATGCTGTTGCACATGAGTATCAGGATTTGAGAGAAAGGCAGTGCTGAGTGGTTGAGAAAAAATTGATTTTTCTGGAGAGTAGTGTTGTCAGAGGATGAGGTGTCAAAATTCTTTTTCCAGAGCTGTTTGAATTTGCAACTTCATTCAGACTTCATTGCCTACTTTGTCTCCCCTTTCCATCCTGTGTCCCAGGAAGGGTTACTGAAATAAGGAGATACACAGGTGACTTCAATTTCACTATGATGGGGCTGGAGCAGCGGCTCAACAGTTTCAGGGCTTGCCTGGCAAGCACGAGGCCCCAGGTTCAAACCCCAGCACCACGAACACAACTAAGTGTTGGAGCAACAGAGGCCATGTGAAAAACTAAATAAAGTTGTTTCTCTCTTTCTCTCTCTCACTGTCCCTCTTTCTTAAAAAAAAAAATTCACTGTGATGCCAAGTGCTTCTGTGGTGCAAAGGAGAGTAGACAAGATGATGTAGGTTAATCCAAGGTTAAGTCAGGGGCAGTTCTAGTGAAGGATGATAGACGTGTGTGTGAGGCAAACTGATAAACCACTCAGAGGGACATGAGTGGGAGAAGTGGGTAGTTCAGTTTCATACATATTTTCATTAAGGTAAAATAAAAATTCGTATGTGCTTAGATCATAGGACAGAGGGTCACCTCTGTGATCACCACTCAGATCAAGAAAAAGAGAATTCCTGAAAGCCCTCCTCTACTTGTAACCGCCTCTCTTTCCTCTTCTCACATCACAGAATGTTTGTTTTTCTTTATTAAACTGGAATATTAGAATATGTGTTTGTATTTTGTTCCTTTGCTCAGTGATGTTTAGTTCTCTTTCTTTTGTAGTATTGTATCATATAGCTGTATCACAAAATATTAGTCTTTGAGGGACAACAGTTTGGGGCCATTGTGAAGAATGCTGATATGAAAGTTTTGTACTTGTCTCTTGATACACATTAGCATAGATTTATGTTGCTTATATTCTTGATACAAGCCCACTTTAGGTTTTATGGGTCCCAGATATCTTCTTCTACATAGACTTTTCACGTAAGGCGAGATTAATTTTTACTAGGTATCTGAAAAGGCCATGTGAATGACGATGGATTTGAGCAGGGCTCTGAGTGGTTGTAACTTAAGGGAGGGGAGAAAAGATGGAATGTGGTTGAAGTCCATCGACCAGCATGAGACATGAGGTTTGTTAGAAGAATGTAAAGTGTGTTGGGGAAAAATTGGGCTCTGATGGTCTATAATGTCTGCTGTATTACGGGGATGCTAAGAAATGAGGTTGGAAAGTAAGGCTTGGGCCAGTTCATACAGGGTTTTGAAGGCCTAGGTGTAGCACCTGAATTTCATTCTGAACACAGGAGAACTACTGAAGACTTAAGAGAGCAATTATTTGCCCTTATGTGTCTTATGAAACAGGACTGGTGTTAATGCTGCTTTTAAGATTGTCCTATCTGCCTCATAACTCTTTTGTCCCATTTTGTAAATAGAAATCCAGTAACAATGTTAGGATAAGCATGATCAATAATCCAAGTGAAGAGATAAAGTATGAGAACACTCAGATCTCCAGAGCAATCTGGGCAGCACTCCAAACTCAGACCTCCAACTCTGCTAAGAACTTCATCACCAAAATGGCCAAGGAGGAGACAGCAGAGGCTCTGGCCTCAGGAGCTGACATTGGGGAGTTCTCTGTTGGGGTAAGACTCCATGCATTCCCTGTTCTTCCATAGGTGTTCACTTCCTTGGGCTGATGTGTCCTATTTAAAATCAGGATTTGTGATTAGTTCATGCCTCAGAGGATTTTTCTTTTTCTTTCTTTCTTTCTTTCTTTTTTTAAAGAGAGAGGGACAGTGAGAAAGACAGAGAAAGAGAGAAACAACTTTATTTAGTTTTTCACATGGCCTTTGTTGCTCCAACACTTACTTGTGTACGTGGTGCTGGGGTTTGAACCGGGGTCCTCATGCGTGCCAGGCAAGCGCTGAAACCGCTGAGCCACCGCTCCAGTCCAATTTTTCATGTTTTAATGTGGAAGAATTTTTCCAAGAAATAATTCTGACATATCCCTGTTACTTTTTTTTTTTTTTTTTTTTTGGTGGTACTGGAGTTTGAACCCAGGACCTTGAACAGGCCAGGCAAGTTACATCTCCTCCCTTTTGCTTTTAAACATGCCTGGGTTTCAGAGGCAATGCTTTTTGTTCAGTTAGAAAGACAAGCAATATTTGATATGTTTATAGAGCAAAGAACTGAGATTTGAGCCATTTATGAGTTAGAGGCTTATCTGTTCTTGATGTTTCTAGTAGAAGCCAGTGTTTATTCATTTATTTAGTGTTACTTATTTTTGACTCTTTCATAGTTTTAAAATTTCTAATTAAATGATAGATATGCTCAGAGTTTGTTAGAGAAAACAGTTCTCACTTGAAATTAATAAGATTTAAAAATGCAAACTAAAGGTATAGAGAATAGACTGCCAGTTGAACAAATCACATGATAATGTAGGAGAAAGGAATAGACACCTACTCTGTGGGCAGTGGGTGGGAGAATGGAGAATTAAGACATCATAATGTTAATTATGAAATTCACTTGTCATGAAAAGAGTGTTTGTGGTTTATTCGTTATGATTACTCATTTATATAGTTTACTTAATAACAATGACTTTTCCTTAAAAATGATTACTTCCCTAGGGCATGGATTTCAGTCTTTTTAAAGAGGTCTTTGAGTCTTCCAAAATGGATTTCATTTTGTCTCATGCCGTGTACTGCAGGGATGTTCTGAAGCTGAAGAAGGGACAGAGGGCAGTGATCAGCAATGGAAGGGTGAGGATTTGCCCAACTGGGAAAAGCTTGACTTCAGATTAGGTCCGCGAACAGTCTTTGCAGTATGCTCTGACGCTAGTAAACAGAGCCACCTTCTTTTTAAAGGTGATTAGGGCTTCTGAAGTACTAATGATGTTTCTGCTCCTTATTTCAAGGAAGTGTTTTTGACATAGGTGTCCCTCTGGGGGGGGGGGCCTTCTGCTATTTTTGTCTTGCCATTGTGGAAAGTAGTAAGAGTATGGTGGCTCTCAGCATCAAACACAGTGCAGCCTATGTCATGTAAAAGTAGGCCTTCTCACATTTGGTGAGAATTAAGACTGCATTACTATTTCATTTTACTTTGGAGCTCACTTACTGTAAATTAGTGTGAAATATGTGTATCTATAATCAATGTCCCTGAGGAGTTAATAAGTAAACAAGTAACTAGGATTTGATTCAGGCTTTCCTTCTTATTTTTTCCACTAATTTTATTTCTGTTTGTACCTGCCTTGGATCTAAGGCACTTTGGTATATGAAATCGCCTGAGGCCAGCAGAGGGCTCCTTAGCTGTTGGTGATAAATAGTGCATCAGCTCTGACCACTCTGCCTGCCTGCTCTTCTTCTCTTCATAGATCATTGGGCCACTGGAGGATAGTGAACTCTTTAACCAGGATGATTTCCACCTCCTAGAAAATATCATCTTGAAGACGTCAGGACAGAAAATAAAATCTCATATTCAGCAGCTTCAAGTAGAAGAAGATGTGTAAGTTTTACTATAGAAAAAATTAATTAATAATAATTTATTCCTTGGTCAACTTTAGAATTATTTATTGTCACACTACCTAGTCCAGGGTGTTTTTATTTCTAGCTTTAAACTATAATCTCAAGTTTTCATTTATCTTTCTGTTGAAATAGGCAGTTTGTTTCACGGGCTGCTATTTAAAGAACTGAATTATTCTCTCAGTTTTTATTTGTTTTAACTTTTGATTCTGGGAAATATCAAACATATGTAGAAATAGAGGTTCATTTATTTTCTGGAATATTTACAGAGAGAGAGACTTTCCCTTATTGATTTCCTTTTCCTTCAGTTTTATTTTGTTCAGGAGAGGAAAAACAGTTTAAATTTGCTTCTTTTCCCCCTTTTTTTCTAGTACAGAATACTAAGTTGTTTCTCTTGCATCTTCTGAAGGTGATGAGAGTTAGTTATTATTGGTTATTTTTTAAATTGTTTTACCATTTTAATTCTTTTAGTGTTTTATTAACTCATTTATTTTAGTGGATTATTTTTCTTAATGGAAGAAAAAAATTGTTTGAATGGATCATGTACTTGCTGTATAACTGAGCCCATAGTCATATAAACCTGATTTCTACACTAAATATCACATGAATGTGTGTGTGTGTTTTTTTAAGAGAGAGAAAGTGAGAGAGAGAAAAAGAATCAGTTTTATTTATTTTTTCATTTGGCCTTTGTTTTTCCAACACTTAGTTATATATGTGGTGCTGGGGTTCAAACACAGGTCCTTGTGCATGCCAGGCAAGTGCTCTAGCCCTGACTGTGTTTTGAGGATATAATTTACATTTTTGTTTTTTTAAAGAGAGAGTAAGAAAGAATCAACTTTATTTATTCATCTGGTTTTTGTTTTTCCAACACTTACTTGTGTGTGGTGCTGGGGTTTGAACCCACATCCTCATGCATGCCAGGCAAGCGCTGTAACCACTGAGCTACCGCTCCAGTCCCTTATCAAACAGTTTTTGAAATAGAGATATACTCCTGTATTTTTTAAATAAAAAATTAGGTTACCAGGGGCTGGAGTGATGGCTCAGTGGTTACAGTGCTTGCCCGGAATACACAGGTACACAGATTCAAACCCCAGCACACACGTACACAACTAAGTGTCAGTGCAACAAAAGCCATGTAAAAAACTCAATCAAAATTGATTCTCTGTCTCTCTCTCTCTCTCTCACTGTCCTTCTTTCTAAAAAAAAAAAAAAATTAGGTGACCAAGTACAGTCTCACTTTTGTTTATATATATTTTAAAAGAATTATGAGCTATAATGTCATGGCTTATTTCTTGATAATGATTATTACACGTAATCTCATGTTCTCCTTTGTATTTCTGATTTTCCAGTGAATTATTACCGTAATAATCATATAAAGTAATAACATTATTTAAAAGCGGGTGAAGGACAGTGTAAATAATATTGAAAGCCTGTCATGAGTCAGGCATTGTGCAAGGTGCTTGACATATTTAGTTAGCACAGTATTTATGTAGGGCTCTGCACTTCACATATGGAAAATGAGTAATGCTCCCATGGTCATCCAGCTAACCACTTACAAAATCAGTACTTTTTCTCATACCTCTTGGTGTGAATTCATGCCTTCTTTAAAGCACCTCAGTCAGCATTCAGTATCTGGGCTGGTGATGTGTTTGGCAATAGTTGGAAAACCTTCAAATGAACTGATGTTAAGATTTCCTGATCCTGTCTTTCAGGGCGAGTGACTTGGTAATGAGGGTGGATGCTCTCCTGTCAGCTCAACCCAAAGGAGATGCAAGAATTGAGTACCAGTTTTTTGAAGACAGGCACAGGTATAGAATTAATGTTGAATTTGTACATGTTCTTGAATATTAAACTCTTAGGTTTCCTTTTACCTTTATTTTTCCATATCAGGTTTCTATGTAAGTTGTTATGAAAACAAACAATTTGCTATACAGTCTTCATATCAGTGTCCACATGTAAGATTCATACGTAGTGTTTTCAGCTGCATGAAACTTGATATTTATTTCTAAATAAATCAAATAATTCCAAAATGCATCCTTGTAGTAGAAAACAGCATTTTATGGAACAGAACAGTTGTAACTTTGTGATCTTCAAGAATAAGCAGATTGTTATACCACTTTTCTCATGCATCTTTTATTGAAAACTTTTGTTTTCAATAAAGAAGAGTAAGTTTAGTATTGTGAGGAAATCGTAGCCTTTTTGCTCTTCAGTTCTTTGTTTTGGAAGTGTCAAATCTAAAAATAGTTGCAAGACTTACAGTGAACACCCAGGTGTCTTTAACCTAGATCCCCCAGTTATGGGCATGCCACATTTGTGTTCTCTCTCATCCAGGTGTGTGCGGTACATATGATGTTTATTTTTGTGTTTGTATGCACACATATACTCTTTTTCTGTATCACATAAAAGTCATTGCATACATCAAGATATAACTTGCCTAAAGTCTTCAGCATCTGTCTCCTCAATATAGGCAGGGACATCCTCCACAGTACTGATACTTACCTCAAAAATTTATCCTTAATACGGTAAAGTTACCACACAATCCTTATTTACATTTCTCTGGTGTCCCAGTTATGACCTTTCACAAGTGCTTTTTGTTTGTTTGTTTTGGTCCTAATTACGCTGTAGTTAATTGTCTGTTTATTCTCTCTTAGTCTAGATGGAATTTTGCCACCAGCAGTCACATTATACCTACTTTGCATGCATCTTCTCAACATTACATACTTCTAGAAAGTAATATGTTGTCTGCGTACTAGTACAGGAAACATTTCCTAATTGGCTTGGTGTCCGCTTTGATATCATGGCCAGCCCAGTGAGTCATAAGCAAGGATCTGTGTCTTTTGTACAACATCCTTTTCTCTGTGAGTTTTATATGATTAAAATGCCCTAAATACAAATTTTATTATGATACAAATTGTGGTTATAATTAGAGAAATTTTTATTGGGATTGTTTTAGCTCAATGAATGGATTTTTTTCCATATTCAAATCAGAAGTTTCTCATTTATGCTAGAAGTGAAAAGGTCTGAACCATCAGTTTGTGTACACCTTTACAGTCACAGTATGGTTAATGCCTGTGAACATTAACATTAGCAAAACGTAGTGTTTTTTGATATTTGCTTTACATACCCTAGTAAAGTATACATATAATCTCCAAATCTTGTTCCTCTGACACTTCTGTCTTTATTCCTGGCTTTTCTCTTAACAATGCTACAAGTATACCTTCAAACATAACATTAGTTTACATTGTTCCCATTTCCACACCAACATTCCTCTCTTGGGTTTTGTCTTGCCCCTTTTTTATTGTAGAATATGGGGGTGGCTAACAGTCCTCACAGGATCAGTGTTTGAGCATGCTTGTTATGGATCACTGTGTTGGTGAGAAGGTGCAAAACTGCCAACCCTGTCACATCAGGCCCAAGAAAGTGCTGGGTTGCAGTGTGGAGACCCCTTCTGTTCCCTTTGTGAGAGTTTACTTAATGCTGTTTTCTAAAGAGCTTTTCTGCTAGAATTCCAGAGTAGCGCAGTAATGCAAATTATATTAGTACAGTGGCACTCAAATTTTGGCTGTAACTCAGAAGCTTTTTAAAATGCAGGTTGCTAGACCTGCCCCCAGAGTTTCTAATTGAGTAAGTGTGGACTGGGGCCAGACAGCTGGCTTCTAAGCAAATACCCAAGTGACGCTGATGCATCTGGTATGGAGCCATACTTTGAGAACTGTATTAGAGTAAAAAATTTTTTGTTGTATTGGAATAATCATCACAGGTGGATTGTATCTGGTGTTAATCTTATCAGAGATTACAAGCATCTGCTGTATAATAAACTATTCTAAAGCGATGGTTAATTTTAAATT
The DNA here is from genome assembly GCA_004027875.1 of Aplodontia rufa. Classification (NCBI taxonomy): domain Eukaryota; kingdom Metazoa; phylum Chordata; class Mammalia; order Rodentia; family Aplodontiidae; genus Aplodontia; species Aplodontia rufa. Next base: position 12,697 of record PVKS010026272.1, on the reverse strand, counting down.
TTAAAATTTGGAATAACTTCATCAGCATCTCAGCTACGATTACCCGGTTTTAATGGTTATGTTCTGCTTCGTGTTGTACTTTTGTTTTCATCTCACTGAGTAAAAGTTCTTGCATAAAAGTAGTGGTCAACATTGAAACCATGATAAGATACTTACCAGGTCAGACAAAACAATCACTTTGAGAAATTGGGTGAGTTTTAAGTCCATTTGAATTGATTCCTTTTTATAGTGCGTTAGAGGCCCTGCTTCCCTTCAGTTTCCTAAATCAGTGTGATTCAGAGGGAAGCCCTGGAACAGGAAGTGTTATGTGGGTAAATGATTATTCTCACAAGAAAACCGAAGACTAACCGGCTGTAAGAACAGACACAATATGTATAACTTAATTCCAGTAAAGATGTGGTGGAATTCATTTTTTATATTATAAATCACTATGGTTCTTCAGGAAATACAGTTAACAGTACATGTTAGCCATAAAAATATTTGTGTTCTATGACTCCATAATCTCATGTCTAGATTTTCTTTGACTCTAAAGAAATTTGCAGATATGGAGAAACTGGTTTTTTTTTGTTTTTTTTTTTTTTCAAGAGAGAAAGAATCAATTTTTATTTAGTTTTTCATGTGGCTTTCGTTGTTCCAACACTTTATTGTGTACGTGATGCTGGAGTTCATACCTGCGCACTGGCATATGCCAGGCAAGTGCCATAACCACTGAACCACCTCTCCAGCCCTGGAGAAACTGTCTTTACATGCTGAAAGTGGTCTAAATGTCCAGTAATAAAGAATAGTTTGAGTAAACTGGCAGATTCACTTGGTACATAAAACAACATTTCTTATTCAGGATGGTTGGTGTGTTAACAACATGTGAAAATCCTTAGGTTGAAGCAGTGGGGGTTGCAGGAAATTTAAGATTCCTAATATTCTATAGTTACAACTGATTTTTCTACAGATATCTAAAAAAAAGATTACAGGGGTTGGAGCAGTGGTTCAGTGGTTATGGTACTTGCCTGGCATATGCGAGTACGCAGGTTCAAACCCCAGCACCATCCATGTACACAACCAAGTGTCAGAACAACGAAAGCCACATGAAAAAACTAAATAAAATTGATTTTCTCTCTCTCTCTCTCTCGGCCTGTTTCCCTCTTTCCCCCTCTCTCTTTGATAAGAAAAAAAAAGATTCCATAGAAATGCAGCTAATCATTGGGATAATGAGATTTTTGTGATTGTATTTTTTTTCTTTTTCTCTGTTTTGCAGATTTTCTGGAATATTCATATGTTCTTTTTATTTAATGAATTTATTTTTGTGGCATTAGGGATGGAGCCCAGGGTCTATGCATGTTAGGCAAGCCCTTTACCCCTGAGCTACATTTGCTATTTTTTTTTTTTTAAAGTGAGAGGGGCAGTGTGAGAGAGAGAAGGACAGAATCAACTTTTATTTAGTTTTTCATGTGGCTTTTTTGCTCCAACACTTTGTTGTGTACGTGGTGCTGGGGTTTGAACCCGGGTCCTCGTGCATGCCAGGCAAGCCCCATAACCACTGAGCCACTGCTCCATCCCCAACTCTGCTATTTTTAAAAAATGATTTTTTTCTTCTTTCCTCATACCCTTCTTGCCAGGAATTAAAAATCATCATGATGTTCAATTGCTGTAGAACCTAATAACATCAGTAGCTTTTAGCAGTTTTTGGTTAAATATGGTTTCAAGCTGGTTCTCTTCACATAAATCTTTCAAAATATTTTGAGTGAGCTGAGTTATCAGCATTTTACAAACTTTAGTGATAGACTTAATCTCATGGTTGGCCACCACTGTAGCCTCGTTATTCCACACCTAAAGTTTTTTGAAACGTTCAGAGGACTGCAGGGCTAATAGGTTATGTTGGACCAAAACAAAAACAAACGAACAAAAAAAAAAGACACCACTACAACTTAAATTTGTTTCCTGTTTCTTCTATGTTAATATTTTGTCCTTTGGATCTTTGTAGTGCAATTAAACTGAGGCCGAAGGAAGGAGAGACGTACTTTGATGTTGTAGCTGTTGTTGACCCTGTCACCAGAGAAGCACAGAGACTTGGTCCATTGCTCTTGGTAGGGACTGCTTTGATCGATTCATATCATCCTTATCTGAAGTAGTTTTGTGCCCTTGGATTCTCTGAGAGCTTCTTTTGTCCCTTAGTCATCTTCAAGGGGCATTAGAAAATCCTATAAGGATTGTGAGCAGAGTGCTCCTCATGAAGTTTGATAATGGCTCTGAAGACAACATTATAATTTTAGGAAGCTGGTACAAGTTTTATTGGCTATTTCCTATCATTAAAAAAATTATTAACATCTCTTTCAGAACAAACTATCTTTCAGTTGGTTTATGCTGTATTTTAATTTATAATAGCAAAAGCATAAAAAAATTCTGCTTTTTTATAACTACCAAGGACTTTTTGCTATAGCATATCTTTTAGATACATAGAAGTATGTTATGATTTTAAAGTACATTTAAAGACCCTAACTAAAAGCACTTCAGCATCTTACTTGGTTGAATTTTTTTAAGGTAATATTTTTATTGAAGTATAATCACCTACTAATCTTTTTTGTGGGTATCAGTATCTGTGGTTTTTGTACTTTAGTATGTGAGGTGCGGTCATAAGCCCTTATATTTTCCTTGTGTAGGTAGGTATTTATCATGCATCTGCTGCTTCCCTGTGACTCTGTGTTAAACTTCTTTATGTAGGGAGCAGTGATGTGTAATAGCTTACTTGCCTTCTTTCCTCCCAAGACATGTGTATGTGTGATTTAGATTCTGCATCAGAGTTGTGATTTCCAGTAATTTCCTCAGGGCAGACATTACAGCAGTTAACCTTTATATCTTTTCTTGAGATATTAAGAAATGGTCTCTCTTTTAACTTAGTGCCGAGAATCAAATCTCCAAGGAGAAAATTTGAATATTTTGTCATTTGATTTGTTCTTTTAGGTTTTGACTCAACTGATAAACATGAACCTAAGGGTATTTATGAACTGTCAGTCTAAACTTTCGGACATGCCTTTAAAAAGGTAAAACATATTTTTTAAGAAAATGATTGGAAAAGTGGAACCAAATCCAATAGGAGGATTGAATGTTGACATCATGTTTGAAAGGGTCATTTAACAAATGTTCAGTTATTATTCACTATCTTTGCAAGTGACCAAAGGGTTCCCAGCATTCATCATTGTCTTTCCATGAAGACAGGTTTAAACTATTATAGGTAATATTTTTAGAGCTAGCCTGTGAACCCAGTCACCACTTAGGCCTTGGTTTTTAAGAGGAAAATGAATTCTCCCAGAAGGAAGAAAAGTGCTCAGGAACTGAACCCAGAAAGTAGCCAACCACATGAAGGAATGGCCTTCCCCCTCAATACTGCCCTGCCTTTCCTTCTCTTGCATCTGTCACTTCCATAGGAAGCATAGTTAAGTTAAAAGATGGTTTTGGAAGTAGGTTTCCCAATTTGTGAGGATATTCCTCCAGATCTACTTTGTTTTAAGCTATGTTTACTTGTGTTGTTGCTTGCAAACTCAGACCGTTTTTGCCTAGGAAAAAATCTAACTGTCTTCATTTCAATTTCAGCTTTTACCGTTATGTCTTAGAACCAGAAATTTCTTTCACTTCAGACAATAGCTTTGCTAAGGGCCCAATAGCAAAATTTTTGGATATGCCACAGTCTCCATTGTTCACTCTGAATTTGATCACACCTGAGAGTTGGATGGTAGAATCTGTCAGAACACCATATGATCTTGATAATATTTACTTAGAAGAGGTAAGAATGTCATTGCTTCCAAATATTTGGTCGTGTGTAAAACCCATTTATGGGGGCTAGAGCTGTGGCTCAGGGGTTAGAGCGCTTGCCTGGCATGCGCGAGGATCCAGATTTCAAACCCCAGCAGCACATACACAATTAAGTGTAGGGGAAACAAAAGCCAGATGAAAAAATAAATAAAATTGATTCTCTTCCTCCCTCTCTCTCTCTCCCTCTCTCCCTCCCCCCACCAAAAAAATTATGATGTAATCAGTGATGGTTGACTGAACAAAATGAAATCAGTGTCTAGGTAAGATGTATTTTTTACTTTTTTTTTTTTTTTAAAGAGAGAGGGACAGAGAGAGGGAGAGCAGAATCAGTTTTCTTTGGTTTTCATGTGTCCTTCATTGCTCTGACAGTTCCTTGCGTACATGGTCCTGGGGTACAAACTCGGGTCCTTGCGCTTACAAGGCAAGCACCTTAACCGCTAAGCCACTGCTCCAACCCCAAGAAGTATTTTTTAAAATAACAGCTTTATTCAGATGTCATTCATACACCCTATAATTTACCCTTTTGAAGTGTGGAGGTCAGAGGTTTTCGTATGCTCACAGAGCTGTGCAGCCATCACCACGATCTAATTTCAGATATGGTCCATCACCCACAGAAGAAGCTCCATACCTATTAGCAGTCAGTGCTCATCCCCTTGGTCCCAAGCAACTACTAATGTATTTTCTTTCTCTGTGAATGTGCCTATTCTGACATTTTGTCTATATAGAATCATGTACCATGAACTTTTGATACTGGCTTCTTTTACTTAACAAATGGCCTTCAAGATTTGTCTAGGTTGTCACATGTGTCAGTACTTGATTTTTTAATTGCCAGATAATGTTCCTTTGTATATGTGTATCACACACTGTCCATTCATAATGGACATTTGGGTTGTTTCTCTTTTTGGGCTATTAGGAGTAATGTTGCTATGAACATTGTGCTCAAGTTTTTGTATTAATCTATGACTATAGGTTGTCTTTCTATTTATTTAAGTCTTTTAATTTCTTTCAACTATATTAGGAGAATTATTCTCTTATCTGTATTTTTGGAATGGCCTCATTGTTTTTTTCTCCTTCTAACCCAGTATTTGAAATTGTATGCAATCAGTAAGCATCACAATCAAGATCCAGAACATTCCTTTCTGGATCCTTTCCAAGATCCTTTGCAGGCAGACTCCCATGTTGGACTCAGGCATATATCGATTTGCTTTCTGTCACCATACCTTTGCTTTTTCTTAAATTTCATTTGATATGATCATGTAGTATGTAATTTGTCTTCTCCATTGCTTTGTAGAAATGCATTTTGGATTCGTCCATGTTGTTGTTGAGTAGTTTTCAAGTGGTTTAATTTTGATATTGCAGGTGGACAGCATAGTGACTGCTGAGTATGAGCTGGAGTACTTGTTACTGGAAGGCCATTGCTATGACATCACCACAGGCCAACCCCCGAGAGGACTGCAGTTCACATTAGGAACCTCAGCGGACCCAGTTATAGTGGACACCATTGTTATGGCCAATTTGGTAAATAGTCAGAACATCAGAGGATGATATGGCAATCATGTTAAGTTGGGCAGTATTATTTATGATAGAAGAATTAGCATTTTGAACCACAAAGTGAGGATAAAATTCATGATTGACAAAATTGATCAAGATAAAAATTAGTAGGGGCTGGAGCAGTGGCTCAGTGATGATGGCACTTGCCTAGCATGTGCGGGGACGTGAGTTTGAACCCCAGCACCACGCACATTACAACGAAAACCACATTAAAGGAGCTGGAGCAGTGACTTGGCGGTTACGGCGCTTGCCTGGCATGTGCAAGTACACGGGTTCAAAACCCAGCATCCACGTATACAACTTAAGCGTCAGAGCAACGAAAGCCATGTGAAAAACTCAATAAAAATTGATTCTCTCTGTCTCTCTTTCTCTCTCTCTCTGTCCCTCTCTTTAAAAAAAAAAAAACATGAAAACTAAATAAAATTGATTTTCTCTTTCTCTCACTGTCCTTCTCCCTCTCTCTCTCTCTTTTGTTTTAATAAGAGAGAAGGATGATGAGAGAGGGAATCAATTTTATTTAGTTTTTCGTGTGGCTTTCATTGCTCCGAGACTTCATTGTGTACTTGGTACTGGGGTTTGAACTTGCATACTCGTGCATGCCGGGCAAGTGCACAAATCACTGAGCTACCACTCCAGCCCCGTCTCTGTCTTTAAAAAAAAAAAAAAAAAATTTATTAGTTTGCCATAAGGCAAATCCTCAGCACTGCAAAAATAAATAAATAAATACAAATTTAAAAATAAAAGATTAAAATAAAATGTAGCAGAGGGCTGGAGATGGGATGTAGCTCAGTGGATGTTGCTTAGCATACATAAGGCTTTGGGTTTAATCCCCAGCACTAGAAGGAAAACAAACAAACATAAAAATCGTTATTTAAATTTGGATATTAGGATTATATGTCAACTTAAAAGAAAAAAACATGCTGCAATACTGTGCTGTAACTGAACTGGACCTGGAAATGCATTGCTCATGAGCTGCCAGCCTTGTTCTTTTCTTTGGGAAGTTTGCAGCTTGTTTAGACATCACACATTGAATCTTCACTGGGGCACAACTACAGGACAGGCTTCTTGGCTTGTCTGAACTGTATTTTGCTGGTTTGTAATGTGTAGCTGTTGTGTTTGTTTGTCGAATTTGTTAACTGTCTTACTTATAAGATAAATGTTTTATTTTAGACATCTGAAGAAGTAACTATCCTATAAAATAGCATTTTGATGTTTTAAAGAGAACTAAAGTTTGGCTTTTCTTCTTCTTTGCCTAGGGCTACTTTCAGCTAAAAGCTAACCCAGGAGCTTGGCTTCTCAGACTTAGGAAGGGTCGATCTGAAGATATTTATAGAATCTACAGGTACATTTTTCCAGAACATTTTGAAATGAGAATCAGGTTTAATTGGATACTACTCTGGCATTTTGCCAGGCACCACAGATTGAAGCTACAGTCATATGAATGATGAAACAGTGCTTTTCTAGGAAAGTAAGTGTGCTAGAATTATTAGAGAAAAATAAGATAATAAGAAGTATAGATACTTACAGTAAGGTAGATACTTATAGTCAGGTTTTATGCTTCATGATTCCTTTGTGCTAACATTAACCCAGGATCAAATCATTTTACCTCTGTGATACAGTCCATCAACAGATGAGAAATTTAGTCTTTTTTTTTTTTTTAAAGGGAGAGGGACAGTGAGAGAGAGAGAAATAATTTTATTTACTTTTTCATGTGGCTTTTGTTGCTCTGAGACTTTGTTTTGTGTGTGGTGCTAGGGTTTGAACTCACGTACTTGTGCATGTAAGGCAAGCGCCGTAACCGCTGACCTACTGCTCCAGCCTGAGAAATTTAGTCATTTGAAGAGAGGAGAAAAATAAAAAGAAATTCAGACTTTTCTACCTGGAGAATGTGTCTGACCTGAGAGATGTGCAGATACACAGGGCACGTACGATCCAGCCATTCTGTCTGTATTTTTCTTCTTGCCCTGTGGTGGTGTGGACGAGAGCTCCTAGAGTATTCTGTCAGAGGCTGGGTTTTTGACTTAAGGTTTACTTCGCATACCTATTAGTTAAAAAATATTATACTGCCATTAAAGACGTCCAGTCTAAATTCTGTTTAACACAGTTTAAATTAGCTTTAGATTATGAAAACACCTCTGCCAGTTTATTTAGAGAATGATTTTCATTAGAGTTTATTTGAAATACTCTCTTGTGTCCCTTTCCTTGGCTCCACAGTATTACTTGATACACATGAAAGCAATGTAGATTAGTTCATGTTTCATACCCAGAAAATAGAAATTTGCATTTTAATGACATTTTACCCTAAATAGTAGGGCTTTTTTTTTTTTTTCCAAATAATATTTTCTCCAGATAATGGTTTTACAAAATTTTAATTGTTTTTCCAAACTCTTTCCCTCTGGTGTGCCCTTTCCTGTCTTCCCTCTTCCTTAGGGTTGTGGTCTTCCCTCTCTTCCTGGCTGTCTAGACTTCGCCTCCGGGTAGATATCCCCTGATGCTGGAGTGTTTTATACTTCTGGTTTTTCCCCATTAGAACCTTTTTTTGCCAGAAAACTCTGTTCTCTGCTGGACAATGGCAAGTGTAGTAGTCACAGTATTATTGTGTCCTTCTGCGCCTTGAAATTTGGGGTTTAGAAATTTTTACACATTGCAGTTGATTAGTAAGGAACTTTATTTAAAATTCTTCCTCCATTACTCCCGTCTGTGTGCAAAATGAACTGGTTATAGTTCTTCCTACTGGAGGCACCAAACTGAATACAGGGCCTTGGCTTGGCTGATTTTGTGTGCCTCCAGACAGAGGGGTGGTGGTAGAAGTGAGATCGTTCCTGAGATGGTTCAAATAGCCAACCCCCTGTATCCTTTATCCATAGCTCAGATCGTTTAGTATATGCCCTTGTTCAGTGCTCACAATGTGCTGGCCACACCTGGGAGCCTCTCTCTCTACAACAGATAACTCACAGGAGGATTTGTGAAGGCATTTTGGGCACTCACCTCATGTAAAGCTCAACAAGTACTTCTCTGCAGCTTTGAGGGGGCTTCCTTCAAGTGATAAACAAATCATTGGTTCTGAAAAACTCCTTTCTGATAAAGGTGATGTACAAATTTGGCAGATTGTTGGCTGACTATCTACTGCATTTTGAGAATTGTGATTTGTAATATCTGTATTACTCTTCTCTCTAAGCCATGATGGTACAGATTCTCCTCCTGATGCTGATGAGGTGGTTGTCGTCCTCAACAACTTCAAAAGCAAAATTATCAAAGTGAAGGTGAGTTTGCTGTATGAAAGGCAGCCGCTCTTCGATAGTTGGTCAAAGTTCTGTATTCAGTAAATGTGTAAATATATAGACAATAGTCACTCCTCACCCCACGGTTCAATCACCCATGGTCAGCCATGATCTGGAAATACTATTTATCTTAACTTTCAAGAGGGAGAGACCACATTTACATTACTTTAGTATAATGTATTGCTTCAATTGTCTGTTGTGTTATTATTGTGAGTCTCTTATTGTGCTTTACTTATAAATTAAACTTTGTCTCAGGTAGGTATGTATAGGAAAAACATAGTACATGTAGGGCTTGATACTTACTGTCTGTGATTTCAGGAATCCATAAGGAGTCTTCGAACATACCTCCCAGAGATGGGGGAGAAATGACTGTATCTTGAAACCAGCACAAGATTCTCTTTGAAATTTACTATAGCAATTAAAGAATGTTGCAGTGACTTTGTAAATGTGAACTGGTGACTTTCTTAACGAAAAGATTGTACCTTTTCAGTAATCTCAGTGAGCAATACCACTCCCATTTTATATAAAATATTCTCAGACTTTATTGCTCTGTAGTCACAATTCATAGTATTATTCATTGTTTTATTCTCAGAATATTAGGGGAAATGTAAGTGAAAATTTCAACAGTAAATGGTAGTTCAATTTAATTTCTGCTGTCCTCAACATTTTGAAGTTCTTTATGCCTTCAATTAAAGTAAAATGTATTAGGGAATAAATAATCATTACACACAGGAAAACATTTAGCCATGCGTGGTTAAGCAGAAAACTGCTGTGAAGATTGACTGTGTTTGTGTTAGTGAACCCTGAAAACAGGTTGTGACCTGAAATGCCTCTTTCCTGACAGCTCATTTAGGCTGCACTCTTTCCTAGAATGCATTGTTAGCTTGGTGAATTGTGCTTCTAGTTTTAGTGAGATCATATTTTCAACACATCTGAATGTGAGATTCTGCTCGTGTACAAACTGAAAAGGATTATCATTTCGTGAAGAGTGCTGTCCCTCACTTAAGGCTCTGATGTGAGCATCCAGATGGAAGCACTTAGGCTGAATTCTGACAGGCTCTTGGGGCTGCAATGGCGTGTGAGAGTATTGGTTGGAGATTCCCTATTGCTGGCAGAAAACTCAGAGAGTACATCCAGTGCAGGTTGGTTTCACACCTCTTAAACACACCAGGAGGAATAAAATCTGCCATATACATTGCAGGTTCAGAAGAAGGCAGACATGGTGAATGAAGACTTGCTGAGTGATGGGGCAAATGAGAATGAAGCTGGATTTTGGGACTCATTCAAATGGTAAACTGGCGTCCAAAATAGTGTCTTTAAGGAAAAAGTGAGATGTAAGCACCATCCATCCCTCTTTCTTTTGAGATAATATTTCCGTCTGGGATTTTCCATCCTGCTTCTTGTAGCCAAATCTTACTTTGGAATAGATGAGTATTTTCCAGATTAACAAAAAGAGGTTAATGTCTCCTGATGGATTCTGTCCATGCTTCTTAACTCTGACTGGGCGGTGCCTGCTTTTTGGAGAACTGATTGGTAATTGCTCATTTTACTTCCACTTGTACAAATTGCATTCTTGGAGTAGTCTGTGCACCTTGATGCCAGTGAGCATCCTCCTTGTTACCCTGTGGGTGGCCTTGTCAACCCTGCGCCCTCTCCCAAGGTGCTGGGAGCTTTGTGACTGCCCCTGCCTCTTCTCACCCTCTAGGGCAGGAAGGGGAGTGGGAAAGCACCATCTTTTCAACATCCCAAGGAGTCCTATTTTTATCTCTATTGTTATAGGGGCTTTTCAGGAGGACAGAAGACGGAGGAAGTGAAACAAGATAAGGATGACATAATTAACATTTTCTCTGTTGCATCTGGTCATCTCTATGAAAGATTTCTTCGGTTAGTCTTGTTGATTATTTTGTTCTTGGTAAATGAATTTGTCATGGTATTCTTATTTAGAGGAAGAGAGGTTTTTGTGGGATTTTGCCTGTCATGCTTATGTGTGTTTGGAGCATTCTGGAGACTATGAATAGCTTACTGCATGCGGTCCTCTTTGTTTTGATATGGTGTGAACTCCATGAAGCTGGGTATTGAATGTCTTTGTGGTTATTGTAAGGCTATAGACCTTTAATATGATATGCATACTTTATAGATAGTGGTGTTTACTTGGCCACTAAATATTAGATGAACACGGAAAATAGAAGAACAGGACCACATAATAGTTTACCTTCTACAGAACCACATGATTTTAGAGCCAAGAGAAGTCTTAGTTCTTAGGTAAGCATCTCTGTTTTATAAACAAACCTATACCCAGAGCTGGAAGGGACTTGCCTAGGTCACACAAGCAGAGGCAGGAGAGGCCACAGGCTGGACTTGTTGACATCAGTAGCACCGGAGAGGAAGGCAGTCAAGAGACTCAGCTCTGAAGATAGCCCTCTGAAGTCACTGGCTTCCCAGGGCCCTTTTTTCCCTTTTTTTCAGTGCAAATCTAGTACAGAAAATAATCACAGTGTCATTTTGCTAATTTTTAGCCCTCTAGTTTCTAAGATATATCTGACCTAAAATAATGACAGCAGTAATAATTTATTTAAAAAGCCTTGACTCAGGAATCCTAACCCTGCAGCAGCTGCCCTCCTCTTGCTCTTCTTTATTCTCCCCGGCAGGGATTTCTCTGTCCAGGCTGCCGTAGGCATGCACAGGTATGCTGAGTACTAATGCTGCAGTCCTTGACAGGGGTGTTTGAAGAAGGATGCAATCAGTTACCGCTGCCTCTAATATGTACTTGTACTATAGTTGATATTCTCAGCTTTAATGAAGCAGTTTACTGAAAGACAGCAGAATTAACATTTGCCTCAGTTAGGTATATATTTTTATGGAGAAATGCTGCTTCTCCCCCATTCAGTGATAACTTTATAAGTTGTAATGCGAGTATTTTCCATCGCTAAGGGTCTCCGTTTGCCTAATTAAGCCATAAGTTATCTCTGTTGTGCTGCCTTGTGATCGACTGCTTAATGTCACTGAGGTTAAAAAGCTTTGAAACATTCTTATTAATTTCTGTTTGGCAGCATAATGATGCTATCAGTGCTGAAGAACACTAAGACTCCTGTGAAGTTCTGGTTCTTGAAGAATTATTTGTCCCCCACGTTTAAGGTTTGTTTCACAGAAAAAGGAAAAAAATCTTATTAGGGAGATATTCACAATATATTTTGTTACTGCTTCTGTTTTATCTGTATACTCTAAAATTTTTCCTTTTATTCAGCTTCCCTGATTAAGTTGTGTATCTCTATGTTAGTTTTCCTTCCCAGTTGTTCTGTTGGGGTGAACCATTAATAAAAAACTAAACATAAAACAAAATTATGATCTGCTTGAAACTTAGATAATATAGGAACAGTCTATGTCTTATGTAAGAAATGTTGTTTAATGAAATACATTCCCTTCCTCTGAAGCATGCATGTCTGACTTTTAATTAGCAAACACAATGAGGGTTTACATCCAGGAGAATGATTAGTTTTCTCATGAACCACTGCCAGATGATGCGTGGAAGTGATACTTCATCTGTGCAAAGCAAAAGCACACTTGGAAAGTTTTCTGCTTTATTTATATCAGTCAGAATTTGTCATCTAAGTTAATTTTTTTTATGTGGAAGAAATTACTGAATACCTTTTAATGTATTCCATAACATCTCTCATAAAGAAGTAATTTACTTCTGATCCCTGAAGGTACTTATGTTTAGAATCTGAAAGATTTATTTACTAATAGCAAAGAACCTATCCATAGTTTTGCTTTTGCCATATTATTCCCTGGTTAGATCTAACCTTAAGGAAAGCTCATAATCAAGCTCAAAAAATATTTTACTGGGGCTGGGGTTATAGCTCGACGGCAGAGTGCTTTCCTGGCGTACTCCCAGGGCCTAGGTTCAATTCCCAGCACCTCCAAAAATCAAAGATAAAAAAATATTTTACTGAAATCAAGTTTAGGCAAATGTATTTGAAGTTCCTGTGCCTTTAAACACACAAGTAGTTGACTTACATTATGAAGTCAATTTTCTTAATCAAAATGAATGCTTGTTCTTCCCT
>PVKS010026271.1:0-28850 GCA_004027875.1 Aplodontia rufa | reverse complement strand
ACTGACAAACTCTAGTGATCAGACATCCTCTTTCAATGTAAAATAAGGACAATTCATAATTACAGAGAATGTCCTAGCTGTGGGTATTATGAGACAAGCCAACTTTCCAGACCAAAAGGCACTCACAGCTAGGGATGAAACAAACTCTGAACCAAGCCAATGAAGTCAGGCTGGTTCCGTTACAGTGGTTACCATGCTGTTCGGCTCCAGTAGCCCAAGGACAAAGGAAACACTGGGAAGGAAACACTCCCTCTTCTCTACCCACCACTTGACTTGCTGGTACTGGCCACCCTCATCACTGCTTTGGTCAAGCGTGTAGAAGGCAGTTCAGTTCCAGGTTGGAGCTTTCACCTCCCTATGCAAACCTGCCAAGTGGATGATCCAGACTTGTATTTTTTCCTGAGAGCCACCTGTCCATTTCCATGAGGCCATCCAGACCATACACTTCCAGACCACTTCCTGACTAGCCCAAGTCAGGATAGACACAGACAGTGCCCCTTCCTTATAGGATGCTATAGTTTTCCTTGACTAAGTCCTGAGTCACCTTGACAAGGCAAGAGGAACCTAGCTTTCCCACCGCTGGACTGATGTGGGAGCATGAGGGAATGTGCAGGGAATAAGGCTTCTTCACTCCATAAACCACTGAGCCCACTTCAGTATGATGCTGGGCTTCACCAGCCCAATTCTTGTGCACTGATTTTCCCCCCTTTTCTTGGGTTTTTAAATTTTCTGTTCATTTTCTTAAATGGCAGGTATCCTACCCCACCCTCAATAAAATAAAATACATACTATACATTGGGGAAGACAAATAGGGCAACGTTTCTACAAGAAAAATAGGCTTGAGGAGCGTGGCACTGTAAATGCTTGCATGACCAGTCTCACTGAGCGCGCTCAGGGGTGAAAGTTTAGCACCATTTTTTTTTGCGTTTTTTAATCTTCAGAAATTAAACATAACTTTTAACATAGAACACTTGAACAGTAATGAGTGTAGCCCTATGTATCAATACTGTTGTACAAATTGGAAGTGGGTGGCTTGGTCCAGAGCTGACCACCCTGACATCAATCCATGGCACCTAAGAGTAATTTCTGTCATCACATTTGTTTGCTACAAGACATTTATTATCCTCAGCAGTAGGAAATCATTAACCGAACTCTTACCTTCATTTACATCCAAGAGGAATGTGGTAGGCCACGGGAACCTAGCACAAAAGTGAGGGGAGCACAGCCTGGGCACCCTGATGTCACCCATGTCTTCCCCACACATCCCAGGTCCTTGCTAGCAGCACAAATCTGTTCCCTCACCCATTCCTTCCCAGAAACTTGACAGCAACGCCTAGAACATCATCCCTTCTTAGACTGTGTCCCTGCTCCTCCCTCCCCTCCCCCATTCCTGGCATAAGAAAACAAAAGATCTTTTGACTTGAATATTCACCTCTTTTGGAAAGCCACACCATCACCACATAAACTCTAAAAAATAAATTAAATCGAAATGTGTTCAATGGGTTGACACCCAATCCACTTAAGAGTTCTCTAAGCATGTTGTTGAAAACCAGTGTACAGTCCTCAGGATCCTTTCTTCCAGCTGGCCACCTCTTCCTGTAAATCACTTTAGCAGTGCCTTTTTGACAGTGCTTTCAAAGAATTTCCCAAGTTCTACAAATTTTGTCACCAATAAGTGAAGGGCAAGGGCGAGAAAAACTTGCTGATGGCTATTTGTAAATAAGTAACAACGGGAAAGGGAAATGTCACATGGAAGTTTAAATGACTCAGAAAAAAAAATGAGTGGTTTGGAAATCTGCCTCTGTGGGTTGAAGATTCCCAGCATAGTAGGCAAGATAAATATTCACCTTGTTTAATTACACAGCTTTGCTCTAGAGTCCTATAAAGGACTGGAACACCAAGAGTCGTCCCACTTCAGGCAAACTAGAAAAAGGATCTCCCCTTGCTTAAAGGTCCCTCAGGACATTTGCCTGAAAAGAAAACCACATAGAGACCCTGGATTCTCTCCTATGACAATGTGCCCTCTGAAGCCCAACTCCATTGCCTATTTGCACATCTATGCTTCCAAGAACCTAGGTCCAGCTGTGTAGGCACTGCTACCAGAAGAGGAGTGAGGTAGCCAGGTGGTGAGGAAGAGGTCTCTCCTTTCACGCCGGCATGCAGCGATGACACCAGGACCTCGAGGGGCATCTCCACTCCGTTCCTCAGCAGGCTACATCACAGAACTCTGTTCAATACCAGCAGACTTGATGCAGGGAGAGTGCCAGAAAATCCAACCGAGAGTGGGATGAGAATTAAAACCTTCGCGGCTTATTGAGCAATGGTATCTGCAACGCCATCCAAAGGGCTTCCGATCTTGATGTGGGTCTCTGTCCAGGAGCCTTAAAGGACTCATGGTGCCCACACTCAACCCTAATATGGCGTCCACTTAAGAAGCATGAAGATTGTGATCAACTCTTGGTACGCAATAAACTGGAAGTTTAAAAAAAGGAATTTAAAACAACCTAAAAATGTTTCTTGTTGGTCTCCGTTGCCCAGACTGCCAGGGGAATACACCTACTTGATCTGGGGAGGCTGTGGGGGTGTGTGTGGGGTAAACCTCCATGGATCATCAATTCCTTCTTCCAGCGTGTGGCCAACAACACATGCAGCAAATCACCAGACCACGGTCTTCTGAAGCCACACAGTAATTTTCACTAGTCATGGAGGAGCCCCAATCCAACGGAACCCCATACTGAGGAAAGGCTGAGATAAGGCTTGGGCCCCTCAAGTTCTGTTTCATTCAATTAACCCCACACCCCCTCAGTCAGCGGGGGGCAGACTTGGCAACGGAAGCTAGCATCATAAAATGGTGCAGTAATAGAAGTAACTGGACCAGGAAGAGGAGGCATCTGCTCCAATGATGTCATAGCCACTGGCGGCCACAGGGGAGTGGGACTGGTCATGCAGCCGTGTGTCAGGAGTAATGATTGTAGAGGGGCGGGGCATGAAGAGTGCCATTCTGGAAACAGTGCTGTCGAGAAGCAATATACTCTGCGTAACTGATTGTCACCTTCTCACTCCGGTACCTGCATAAGGAAACAGGCAAGGGTATTAGGAACCCCAAACACTTCCTTTTGTCAAGTCACTCAGCAGAGAAAACCAAAAGCTTATTCCACATTTGAAAGAATAAAATGGAAGACCAAGAGCAATCTTACTTACAGAAAATGAAAGACAGCACAAGAAAACAATGTTGTTATTACAAATGAACAAGATGAAAAAGCACAATCACAATTCACCCCTGAGAATGTATTTCAGCACATCCCACCTTTAAGCACTACATAAGCTTATCATCAGGCTGCTTGTAAGCAATCTGCTGCTGGGGTCTGGATAAGGAATTTCAAGATCAAATTACACGGGTGGCAGATTGGAAGATGGTTGCACCAAAACCCAGTGTAAGCTGCATGTCTACTTTCATGTTAAAATAAGATAAATTGGACAGAAATGCAACCTCAATTTGCAGAAGAGCAACAAACAAGTTATAACTAAAAGGGGCACAGATACCTAATTCTGGGTCAAATTCAGGTGAAGCAGATTAAAGAATCCTTGGGCAATACGGGACAGGTCTCAATCCCCAGATGAATATGCCATATCACAGGGTTATCAGAACAGAATTCATAGCACTTTGGCTTTGCTCCGGAAAGAGCCATGAGTCAAGATGCGAAGCATGGGGTGTTACAAACCTATGGAGCCTACTACAGACCACAGGAGCTGGGTGTGACAATCCTTACCCAGAGCCATCTCTTTCCCACTGTAATCACTCCTCCACTGCAAGGTGATTATTCCTGAATTTTGACAGGGAAATGGCTGTTCAAATAAATTGTAATAATAATAGTAATAATGCTTTGTATTTGAAGAGTGTTTTTTTTTTTTCCAAATTTTTTGGTGCTGGGGATTGAACCCAGGGCCTTTCACATGCTAAGCATGCGCTCTACCACTGAGCTACGCCCCCAGCCCCTTAATTTTTGGAATCCAAAGCATTTCAAAAACACTGGGATATCTTCCAAACAGACCTGTGAGGCTAGCATGAATATTCAGCATTATACAAATGAGGGTCCCAAAAGAGGCCCACAGGAGCTAAACTTAGTGCTTCTAATAAAGTAAGGACGGGAAGAGAACTGACATCTATTGATCACCTACAACGCTGCCTGGCCCCGGGGTAGAAATTCTCCATACATTACCTTACCACATCCTAAAAAAACCCTTAGGAATTATCATTCACATCTTACAGACAGGAAACAGGCTAAGAGAGGTAGAATAATTGGCCCAGATCAAACAGCTAGTAAATGGTTGAGCTGGGATTCAGACTCCAAGTTCATGTGCAATCTACACTAGGCAGCATCCCCATACAAGTACTGTTCCCAAACTGGGGTAATCCTTTTAACTCTTTGTGAAAATCACTTCTGACCCTCCTGCATCCTGAACCATCTGACTGCATGTGTGGTCAAGAAGCAGCACTTCAACTGGCCTTGGACTTCCTCACTGGGAGCCTTCCGTCCTAACTTTGAGCATTCCCCCTTCAGCCTGCCACCCACATGGGTCCAGCAGACATCCTGAACTTGTTTGGGCCTAAACTTGGCACCAATCCCACTATTAGCTTAACTACAAAGGACACACGGAAGCTGGGGGAGTCTCTGCCTTCACCGCCCTGCTTCCTGAGATAACCAACCTCACTCACACTCCTTTGGTTTAGGGACATTAGGAGAAAACACGTTTTTCTTCCCCTTTTCATCAAAAGCATCTTCTAGCCAACCCACACTAAATGAAAACGACAAGGAAAATAAGACAGGGGCTTACCTGGTGAGTTTGATCGTTTTTCTGAATTCACTGGTAATTGGAGCCTTAAAGCCACCTTTCCTGAGCAAGGAGTCTATTGTCTGGATCTGATCCCAGTCTGAGGAAAAGAGAGGCCACACTGAGTTAGTACACAAACAAGAGAAGTGATATGCTCAAATATGGCCAGTGTAGAAGACAAGGGGGTTCAAGAAGCAGCAAATCTGCTAGGGCAGAGGAAGTCTTGGGCACTAGCCCATGTATCTAGAACCCCGTATCTCACTGGCCAGTGGAGACTCTGATCAGGACAGCCATAATGGTTGTCCTCAGGCATTCTGCTCCCGAGTTTTTCCTGTCAGGTTCCCTCTATATGTTAACTATCAAGGAATGAACATGATTTCAACTTAGACTAGCCTTTTGGCCTTGTACTGATAGCCATGGCTGCTTTATGGAAAGAGAAGGGACGGACTTTATTTTGAGACAGGATCTTATTATGTTGCTCAAGCTGGCCTTGAACTCCTGGACTCAAGTGATTTGTCTGCCTCAGCCTCCTGAGTAGTTGGGACTATAGGCAGGCATCACCATGCCCAGTTAGGAAAGAGTGGGTTTTAAATTTTGCAGTATATTCCTTTCAATAGCCCTCCTTCAGTTTGATGATTTCTGAGTCTTATTTTCTGTGATAGAGAACTGTCTCTATGGAAAAGCTGTTCACACATACACTGCTGAGTTGTTCTTGCATTTTTTTTTTTTTTAAAGAGGGACAGTGGGAGTGAGAGAGAGAGACAGAGAATCAATTTAGTTTTTCATGTGGCTTTCATCGCTCCAATACTTTGTTGCGTACGTGGTGCTGGGGTTTGATCCCACATCCTTGTGCATGCCAGGCAAGCACCATAACTGCTGAGCCTCTGCTCTAGCTCCCATTCTTGCAACTTTTTAGCAGATAAAACCAAGTATATCAAATTGAAAAGACAAAACCCCCCTAAATGACTGTGTTAGATATCCCCACATTTTAATTTTCTCAACTTTTTTTTAAAAAGTTTGAGGTGCTTACACAGAACTACATGCCCAGCCCTTTTTATTCTGAGACAGTGTCTCTCTAAATTGCTTAGGACCTCCTAATTGCTGAGGCTGGCTTTGAATTTGTGATCCTCTTGCCTCAACCACCTGAGTCACTGGGATTACAGGGATGTGCCACCACACCTGGCTCTCAACTTTTGATTATTAAGTTATCATTTTCATCTCACTAAAATTGGTGTGCCTCCTTGTACAGAAGGGTGTCAGATTTATGACCTTACAGAGGTAGCTAAAAGGTTCCTTTAATGCCACATCCACATTGCTTAAACACAACCACAATGAAAAACCAACAAGGCAATTGCTTCTGCATAATTAATTCATTAATATACTTAACTGGATATTTTTCTCTATTCCAGGTTCACACCCAACCAATACTGTGTTTCACATATTATTTTCAAAAACAGACTAATTCCAAGAAAGAAAGAAAACTGGGTTACATATCACAGAAAGCACAAGCAACATTTAAAGGCATTCTTCTAGACATTCTTCTACAGAGAAAACCTGCCCAAACTACTTCCTACCTTTGAAGTTTCCACTGGAAGAACTCATTAACTACTGAGTTCTTTAAAAACAGTAAGGAGCATGTTTTGCCCTTTGCCAAGTGCAACACTTTAATGATTCATGATCAAAAGGTCAACATTCACTGATACAGGAAACTTCCCTTTATAATGAACTCTAAAATGTGGTCAGGTTGATTGCTAGAATTTTGCTATAATTACTGTTGGAGCTTAAGGGGCCAAAAATAAAAGCTGTTCACTGAAAGGAAGTGTTTAAAACAACCAGGTGAATGAACGAATCTCCCCTTTTCTTTTTCCTAGCTCCTACCCCTTGTGAGGAGTCTGCCTTATCTATAAGAATTTGACAGGTGTTAAGAGAAAGAAAGGCATTCACGCTTAGTGGCATTTGGGCTGAAAGATGACCCATTTCACTTTCCTGCCTTTGAGCTGGCACAGGGGAGAATGGTGCTGTCTGCTAAATGCCCATTTGTCCAACTCACCTTGTTCCTTAGCAACCTCAGGTAAATATGTGGCCGTGCGTTTGACACCTTTTTCATTGATGAATTCAATTCGAATCCCATGTACCCCTACCTATAGAAAAATACAACCAAGTAAATGGCATTTATTTATTTTAATAAACTTTAGTCACCCACATATAAATCAACACCATCCTGACCAGTTTGACCCAGCTGGGTGAAGAGAACTTCTTGCTTTTCATGACTAACTCTTTCTTTCAGGTATACAGGCCAAACCCCCCCCCCCCAAAAAAAAAAAAAAAAAACAAAACTATTCTTCAAAAGCTTGCCAAGAGAGATCTGGAATATTTTCTATTGTCTCATCCCATTCTTTCTTTCTTCTCCTTTTTTGCAGATTGAATTGATAGCTTTTTCCCTATTCTTCTCTTGCCTCTTTTCATTTTGAGACATGGTCTCACTAGATTGCCCAGGCTGCCAATGAACTTGTGATCCTCTTGTCTAAGGCTCCCAAGCTGCTGAGACTGTAGCACCTGACTATTACTTATTTTTTTATTACACATGGAAAGAAGTAGAACAGGAAGAAATTACAGAAAGTCTTGCTTTCTTTATTCATTTATATATTCTTTAGTATTGGGGACAACTCAGGGGCACTTTGCCACTGAGCTTCATCTCCAGCCCTTTTTATATTTTGAGACAGACAGGGTCTTGCTAAGTTGCCCAGATTGGTCTCAAATTGCGATATTCCTGCCATAGCCTCCCAAGTAACTGGATTTCAGGTGTGTGCCACTGCACCCAGCAGAAGAGGACCTTTACATTTCCTCTTACTCCTAGCAGAATAGTATCTTTTCTGTCACCTATGTTGCCCATAATTGGTTCCAAACTCAGCTTTCACATTCTCAAGACCCTCTCTCAATGAAGGAGATACATTACCATGTACTAACCCGAACCCAAATGCAACGAGAGATGCAGAGTTCCAAATGCGGCTGTTCTCACCTCCCAGTCCAGGTAATCACTGGCATCCTCAAAGTTAGTAAGGAGGGAGACAGAGCAGAAAAGTTTAGGCAGCTCCTCTCGGGTCAGGGGGGGAAATCGGCTGTCCTTAAGTGCACTGGAAGGACAGAAAACATAAGTGAGGTTGCTCTGGAGTTGGAAGCCAACATAACGTGCCACAGAGCCCATACAGCTATGAATCCTGAGATGTAGAGAGCATCATTCATCAACATGTTAATACTAATAGTCTACATAGGAACTGGTAAGTGACTCACTAGATTAAAGCCCTTACATTTCCTCATTACCAAAATGCTCAAAATGTATCACTTGGAACAAAGAAAGTCAGGCAGGTTGTTTCCAATTCTAGACAATTTATGTACAGTTCTTAATGTGTGATGTCATTACCTGGTTAACGTGTATTCCCTGAGTCCTGAATGAAGATTCATGGCTGAGAAGGTCCCAATGCAGCCACGAAGCCGCTTGTCCCGCCCTGTCTTCCACGTCACAAAGAGGGGACTAAAAAAAGTAAAACACAAAACATTCTCCAGCCCCAAATTAATTAGGGATAATGTTTATTTCTGTTACTGCCAAAAAGAATTTTCTCAACTGCCAGCAACCTGAAGAACTCTGCTTTTCTGTAAATTGCTCAGTCCTGGCTAGAAACAGAGAAAACTTTCATGAAGAAAAGCTCTCCTGCACAGCCTTTCTTATACTCCATACTGATAGTTTTTTGTTTGTTTTTTAAAAACAGAGGGACAGTGAGAGTGAGAGTGTATGAGAGAATCAATTTTTAATTTTTTTTTCCATGTGGCTTTTGTTATTCCCACACTTTGTTGTGTATGTGGTGCTGGGGTTCAAACCTGTGTCCTCACATGTGCCAGGCAAGTACTGTTAACTGCTGAGCCACAGGTCCAGCACCCCCTACTGACAACTCTACCTCACTCTGACACCACACGTAGAGGCTATTTTCCTCTTCCTTGCTCAGAATTCAACTTTTCCTTCTTCTAATTCTCCATATTCTCGCCTCATTTATTTTTTATGGGCAGCCATGTTGTCTAGCTCCATCATTCATGATGAAATACTTTCCTATACCTCTCCAAACTCCTCTTATCTGCAGGAATTCTCTGTAAGCCCATGTTGTTCCCATAATTATTACTGCCCCTGGCAACTACAAACATTTCCTGCAAATCAATTTCCAGAGAAGAAAAACAATGCCTTCTCAAGAAAGCTTTTTATTAACAGAAGTTGCCATTTCTGTTCCTAGGCCAAAGTCAAGCTTCATTAAGCTTTATCAGATTAATGGTGACAGATTTTTAGAAAGAGGTTCAGGTTGTCTCTTGTTCCCGTGATTCCTCCACATCCTTAAGGATCTTAACTCTTAAGATGACTGAGTTAATCACCTGTCAAAGGCAACTGGAATGTTCAGTTGTCTACTTCTTTGATCACTGTTAAAAAGGCTCCTGGCAGACTGTCCACCACTTCCTTTCTACAAAGCACCTGCACAGTGTCAGCCAAAGTTACTGTCCCCAAGCCTACTCATAAACCACTCTAGACCTCTACCACCCACAGGATGAAAATACAAAGCCCAAAGCCCTGAACACAACCACCCAAAACCTATACTCCAAGCTACCACCTGCTCTTCCAATCCCAAGTCCCTTTCCCATATAGGATGCCTGTTACCTAATCTAGGCTTGTATCTGCACCTGCTCAGTCACAAGTTTTCTGAGCACAGTAATCCATGACAAGACTGCCCTAAAAAGCCAGCACATTTTTCTCCATACTGGACATGCACACAGGGTAACTACTATTTACCTGTTTGTACGTGATTTGCCAACTCAATGACAAGTCTCCCGAAGGCAAGGACCTTTCCTTTATACCCCACAACTCCTTGCCCAGAACTCTGCACAGCCTCAGCACGGCATCAAAAGTTGAGGAATGAATGATCCTAGATCAATAAATGAACCGAAAGCACCCCCCCAAAAAAACAAAAATCTAAAAGCAGTGGTGCCTTTCAAAGTTAGCGCAGAGCTTTCTTTTCTTTTATTATTAATTTATTTTGTGGTGGTTCTGGGGATCAAACCCAGGGGCTCACGCATGCTATGTAAGCACTCTACCATTGAGCTGCACCTCAGTCTAGCTGTTTCCAGTTGTTTTTTTTTTTTTTAAATAAAGAGAGAGGGACAGTGAGATGGACAGAGAGAGAGAGAATCAATTTTATATTTTTTAGTTTTTCATTTGGCTTTCGTTGCTCAGACACTTTGTTATGTACATGGTGCTGGGGTACGAACCGGCGTCCCTGAGCATGAAACCGCCCAGCCACTGCTCCAGCCCCGCTGCTTCCAGTTTTGAAGAAGAAAACAATGACAGTTTTTTCCTGTTTATTTTTTGCTGCAGAAATATTGCTCATTAGCCAGGTGTGGTGGCACACAGCTATAATCCCAGAATCTCAGGAGGCTTAGGCAGAAGAGTTCAAGTTTGAAATCAGCCTCAGTAACATAGCAGGGCCTAAGTAACTTAGTGAAACCCCATCTCAAAATATAAAAAAAATAAAAGGGGCTGGGATGTAGTTCAGCGATTAAGCGTCCCTGGTTTGATTCCTAATACCAAAGAAAGATTGCTCAATGATGTCACTGACACCTTTATAGGTCTTAGGACAAACAACATTCCTGAAATAAAAACAGTAGAGCTGATTCTGCCTTTCCCTGATGATCTCACACGACGGTATTGCAGATGAATACAGTGAAGATGACCCTTGTTAAGAGCATTAGTTCTAATGAACACGAGCTCCTAGTCTTCTCCCTGCCTGCAGACATTCCCAATTCACCTGGACTTCAAGACTACTAGGGACCTCAACAGTATGATGGCATCACTTTTTCCATGCAAAAGGTTAAATGACTACCCACTGCCATATGAACCAACGGAAAGGCCAAGAATGAAATGCCTCAATTTCTCTAACACTACCGTAACAATAAACCTATACCTACTTCAAATATAACGTAGGCTCCTTCCATTACTGAATCCACTGACTATTCTAATTGTCTGGACATTTCTCATCCCTCTCTTCCCATTACCCTTTGCTCAGATGATGTTAAAGTTTCATAAGCAGCAGACACTCTTATGAGAAAGACCTTAGAAAGATGCAATCATGCCCTCCTCAGTGTACCCATAATCTAATTTACTCACTAGGGGTCATTGGTGAATCTAGGAAGTCGTGGCTGTGGGAAGCCATAGAGGTGACAGTAGAGTACATCAAAGCAGTAGCAGCACATCTCTGCAGTCACCACCAGATTCTTAGTGGTGTTGGCAGTTCCATTGGGCCGGGGGAGAGGGCTCAGCGCTCCCGATGCGGGATTCATTCGTGTGATGGGTGAGTTTCCAGGTACCAGAGTTAAGTCCGAAACATTCTCCCGTCCACTGCTGCTGTCCACATGCTGGTGGTTTTGAAGAGGTCCTGAACTAGAGCCAGGGACAGTTGTGGACTGGTTCCCGTGACTGTGAGTTCCACTTCCAGATAATTTGGGCTTCTTGACCCCACAACAGCCTGCTGCCAACTTGGGCTCAAGTGGAGGAACACAACGTCTTTTTCCCATCCTGATTTGGTGCTCGTGGTCTGGAATGCTGCAGAACCCTAACCCAACAGAGAATAGTTAAACATCAATTTGAATGATTAAAAGGAGAGAATAAAAATCAAAGAGAGTCACATGGTCTATAAAGCTTGCAGACCAAGAGGGCTAAGAGAGACCTTGAGTTCTAGGCTATAGAGATCTTTGCACTTTTCCTAAAGGGACACTATTTTTAATTTCCCATGAAGTTTAGGGCCATTATGGACAGAGGGAGGAAACAAAAAGCTCCCCCCTTCGTTAGCACACCCCAGGGCAGAAGGCTGCAGCTGGATGAGAATTTTTCCAGACCAACTGGAAGACTGCCTGTAACTGTCAGACTTAGGTTGCTTTCTCTACCTTTTTCAGAGGCTCCCAATTGAACCATCCTAATTTTAAAGAACTTCAGAGGAACTTTCAGGCTTCTCCTTGTTAACCACATCCTTTCGGCATTTTCCTCATCACTAGCTTAAATCTGTGTAATTTCAGTCTCAGACAGGAGTGAGGATGAAAAGCAGTTAGCTGTCATTCTGATAAAGGCACACCCTCTAACACAAGGCTACCACCTGTCTACATAGCTCCCCCTTTCCAACCCCTCCCTCATTTTCTTTGGTTCCCCTCTGAACTCTCTCCAATTTCTATACATCTTATCCTTTCAAGACCCTATTCAAAAAAACTACAACCTACTGCAAACCTCTATTCACACGAATGACCCAAGCTTCACAGTCCTTTTGTGAGGTAGCCATTTCTGCCCTGTCATAGCCAGGCAAAGAGATACAAAGCCACCCAGTTTAACAAAATGTAGCATCACATGTGCTGGGGGACCAGAGCATCCCATCTGATAATGTGAAAGGAGGAAGAAATACATTTACTAATTTTTTTGTTCACTTAAAAAGCCAAAGGCTCTATTTTCTGAGTCAACCTTCAGCAGAATCAGAAAAACAAATCCTAGTTATTTCAATGTTGATACTACCAAAGTTTGTAAAATTCTGCTGACTTGAGAAAACCATAGTTTCTTCTCACTGTATCTATTATTGCTTTGGCTATATACAAACACATTGTATTTTCTCTGAAATTTGGACATATAGCACACAATTGTCTTATTTTTGAAATGAGAAACTCACTCTGTTGCCCAGGCTGACCTTGCTTTCCTGGGCTCCAATAATCCTCCCTCCCTCAAACTCCAGAGTAGTGAGGACTCGCTGGTCATAACTGTTTCTCCTTTAATATTTTGGGTTTTTTTTGTGTGTGTGTGGTCTAGGGGCAGAACCCAGGGCTTTGCACACTGTGGACAACCCTCTACCACTAAGTTGTACCTCTAACCCCATTGGCTGTCTTTTTTTTTTTTTTTTTTTTAAATAAAGAACCAGGGTTTAAATCCAGGGGCACTTTACCACTGAGCTATAACCCAAGTCCTTTTTTTCTTTTTTCTAAAGTGAGGGACAGTGTGAGACAGAAAGAGAATCAATTTTATTTAGTTTTTCATGTGGCTTTTGTTGCTCCAACACTTAGCTGTGTACATGGTGCTAGGGTTTGAACCTATGTCCTCACGCGTGCCAGGCAAGCACCGTAACAGTTGAGCCACTGCTCCAGCCTCTCCTTTTTATTTTCAGACAGGGTTTAAGTTGGTGAGGCTAACCTCAAACCTGCAATCCTCCTGCCTCAGTCTGAGTCACTGGGATTATAGGCATGAGTCACCACACCTGGTTCACAAATGACTTTTTAGGCATTGCTCTATAACATAGTATTTTGGTTGTAAATTGTAGAATTTAAAATCAGATAGCTACATACACATTTGCAATAAGATTATTTCTACAAATAATTTTTCACATTAGGCTCAAGGAGCACAAAAATTTCATAGTTATTATTTATGGCCTTCATATATGATGATTCATGGCAATACACACATCTAGGGCAATTCAAACTGAGATGAAAGTTGTCTGTAGCTAATGAATAATAACATGTACCCTTCAATGACAGGCTGCTGCTCTTCCCCTCCCCCGAGAATGAACCGGGGATGCTTTAACCACTGAGTTAAATTCCCAGTCCTTTTAATTTTGAGACACAGTCTTGCTAAGTTGCTGAGGCTCACCTCAAACTTTCAATCCTCCTGCCTCAGTCTCCTGGGTCACTGGAATTACAGGAGTGCACCACTGCACGGGTCTCAGGATTCTTTTTGAGAAAGCCTTATGTATTTGTTATAACACAACTGCCAAACGACTAGACTTTCTTAGTTATACTGAGAGGGAGCAGAATACTTGGTTAAAAATGCTGCTAAGGGCTAGAGTGGTGGCTTGGCAGTTACCGTGTTTGCCTGTCATGCTGTGAGTATGCGAGTTCAAACCCCAGCAACACGTACACAACAAAGGGTCGGAGGAACGAAAGTCACATTAAAAACTAAATAAAAATTGCTTCTAAAAAAAAAAAAAGGCTGCCTCTAGTCAGGCCCTGCATTACATTCCTGTAATCCCTGTGACTTGGGAGGCTGAGGCATGAGGCATGAGGAGCTTAAGTTTAAAGCCAGCCTCAGTAATTTAGCAAGGAAACTTAGCAAGACCCTATCTCAAAATAAAAAATTAAAAAAGACTGAGGATGTGGCTCAGTGGTAAAGTGCCCCGGGTATAATTCTCAGTAAAAAACAAAAAAGCTGGGGCTGGAGCGATGGCTTGGTGGTTATGGCGCTTGCCCAGCATGTTCAAGTACACGGGTTCAAACCCCAGCAACCCACGTATACAACTAAGTGCCAGAACAACGAAAGCTATGTGAAAAGCTCAATAAAAATTGATTCTCTCTCTCACACACTGTCCTTCTCTATTTTAAAAAATAAATAAATAAATAAAAATAAAAAAGCTGCCTCCAAAACTGGATGTGCTAGTGCACATCTCTTCCTTTCTTTTTGTACTAGGGATTCAACCCAGACACACTTTAAAAACTAAGCTATGTCCA
Organism: Aplodontia rufa; assembly: GCA_004027875.1. Classification (NCBI taxonomy): domain Eukaryota; kingdom Metazoa; phylum Chordata; class Mammalia; order Rodentia; family Aplodontiidae; genus Aplodontia; species Aplodontia rufa. Next base: position 14,456 of record PVKS010026271.1, on the reverse strand, counting down.
CAGCCTTTTTTATTTTGAAACAGCATCTTATTAAATTGCTGAGAGCCTTGCTGGGTTGTGTAGGCTGGCCTTGAACTTGTGATCCTTCTGTCTTAGTCTCCTAAGTAGCTGGGAATACAAGTGCGCACCACTGCACAGGGTTGTGGTGTATGCCTGGCTCATGGTAAAAATTTATCACTGGGTTATTATTCCACTGTTTCCAGTAGGAGGGCAACTCCCAGACAGCAAGGACTTGGCCATGCATTCAGGGCTTAGAGTAGTGTTTGTGGTGAACACAGGATTCAATTGGGATTTCAGACTCCTCTAAACTTTCAGGAAGGTAGACAATATTACCTTTATTCTATAGAGGCAAAATAATCTCAGGCTTAGTAAGCTAGAAAACCCACCCAGAGTCACACTGCCACTCAGTGGTAGAGTTAGGACTTGGCCTACCATCTATCTGTCAGACTTCAAAGCCTGAGACTTCTCACCAAGACACATGGAAGAATAAATAAGACCTCCAATTAACATCCACTTGATTAGTACCTTTTCTAAGGACATGATTAAAAAACAAAAACTAGTCAACAAAACAGGATCAGGCAAAAAAATACAACAAAACTTCCAGCCCAAAGACAAGACCTCAGATATTACACAGAAAATTTTAAGTACCCATGCCAGGGCCCTGGCACTTTAGTCTACAATGGATGTCATTGGTCTGAGTTCTCACTACCTTGTACATAATTGTGGGTTGAGGATTTAGGACACATGTTAGGTCAAGAAGGACTATCTACAGAGAACTGGCATTTTATTAAGGCCAACAGGGCCCCAAGGCTCTGCCTCTCTGCAGCCCCAGAATTCAAAGAATCAAAGAGAAGGAATGAAAACAATCTCATTACACCAAATCATACCTGAAGGAAAAGCCCAATGTCAACAGACAGTGGCAACAACTCAAAGAGTTCCTTAGTTGTTGATATCAGCTCTCTCACTGAGCAATAGAGGGGACTTTCAAAGCATTCCGGTACAGACGAATTCCAGTTTAAAGGGCTCCTACACACCACAAGCAATGACTGGTATGCAGCAGGCATGATCATAGTTGATACCTAGTTTTCACATTTATCAATTTCCCCACACCCTTCCAAACTACAATTTAACATGGATAGAAACCACCAAATTCTCATGGTTCTTTAGGCCAAGGCACTTCTCTGGGAGGTGAATTAGCAAACAATCTGACAATCTCAACGAGTGACCAAAGGCAGCATTTAGAGATTTTTCTGCATCAAAAACATACTAGAGGGCTGGAGCAGTGGCTTGGCAGTTACTGTGCTTGCCTGGCATACAGAGGACAGGGTAAACCCCAGCACCATGTACTCAACAAAGTGCCGGAGCAACAAAAGCCACATGAAAAAACTAAATAAATTTAGATTCTCTCTTTCTCTCCCTCTTAAAAAGAAAAAACATGGGGCTGGAGTGGTGGCTTAGCAGTTACGGCACTTGCCTGGCATGCGGAAGGATGCAGGCAACAAAAGCTACGTGAAAAACTAAATAAAACGGATTCTCTCTTCCTCTCTCTCTTAAAAAAAACAAAAAACAAACAAACCCCCCCCCCCAAAACCAAAAAAGATACTAGAGAGCTGAGTGTGGTGGTACATGCCTGTTAATTCCAGCAAATCAGGAGGTTTACACAGGCGGATGTCAATTCCCATTCCAAAAAAGAAAAAAAGAAGGCATTTTTTGGGCTGTAGCTTAGTGGTAAAAAAACATGCCTAGACCATGAAAGGCCCTGGGTTCAAGTTCGAGCAACACCAACACCATACATACACAAAAGGCATTTCTTTGAAATTGAATTTTATATATTTAAACTCCCAGAAAATTTCAAAAATAATGTGGATAGGATAGTATAATAAACAGAATTCCCAGCTTTAATAAGGTTTGATATTTGCCAGATGCAGTGGCATATGCCTGTAATTCTAGCAACTCAGGAGGCTAAGGCAGGAGGATCACAAGTTCAAGGCCAGCCTCAGCAACTTGGTAAGACCCTGTCTTTAAAAAAAAAAAAAAAAAAAAAGGGTGGGGGTGGAGTTGGGGCTGGGGATGTGACTGAGTGCTTAAGCGCCCCTGAGTTCAATTCCTGGTACTTGCCCCATAAAAAAGATAATGTTCAATATTTGACCAATCCATCTATTATTTATGCTCAATGCACATGACCTACTCTTCTCCACTCCTACTACTGGCTTATATTGAAGACAGCTTTTAAGGCAACTGATATTTTACTTATTGGCTAACACAAGCAAATATTAACTAAATTACAGATAAAAAAATATATAATGTTTATGTTTAATAATATAGCTATCTACCAATTTTATCAAAACGTTTTATCAAAACATCTTTAGGTTTGGGACTTTTCTTTCTAATCCAACAAAATAGACATCCCATCACAGTGAAGTAGACTCAGTTATAGGTACTGTCTAACCATTATCCACAGGTATTCTCATCAAGAGGTGCAGCCTGGCTGGAGGCTTCTGAGAATATAGCTTGACATCTCAGAGCAATACCGTTTTGTTTGTAAAGAGAGAGGGACAGTGTGAGAGAGAGAGACAGAGAATCATTTTTATCTAGTTTTTCACGTGGCTCTAGTTGCTCAGACACTTAGCTGTGTATGTGGTGCTGGGGTTTGAACTTGCATACTCACGCATGCCGGGTAACTGCCAAGCCACCGCTCCAGCCCCAAGCAATACCCTTTTAACAGAACAAACTAACCATCTGTCTGAACAGCTAAAAACAAACTCTACTGAATGGCATAACCTATCATAACCCATCTCTTCCAAAATCACATGTAAAGTTGCTCTCATCCTCCCCCAAACCTCATAAAACTACCAATGATGGCACTTCAAAAATAGTAATAAGTGATCTCAGGTATAAAAATCTGTTTGATTAAAACATGCACCACTGCAACCTTTCCAGGCCTTTGGGCTGGTCACTTGCAAAGCTTAAGCTCCAGGGTCACTTCAAGAGACAACAGCAGTGATCTCTTTTTCCTGCTGTGCATTCACTTTAGAACAATCAGTGAGAACACACTAGCTAATACTGGATTTCCACATGGAGAGAACACTCCTATTTCAACAAAAAGCTGGGAGAAATAAAAGAATCCACTCTTTTACCTCTCAAGACCTCTTTACCTTGTAAAGGTCAAATAGGCCCCCAGAGCTGAAGGTCATGGCCATTTCCTCAGCATGCTGCTGGGTCCTCATCTTCCCTGTCCTTACAGGGCACCCTGACATCTTATGTAACACTTAGGGGTCCTGAGCTTATTTGCTGTCCAACAGCAAAGGTTCCTCCTTTGGTTCTGTGGATCACTGAGCAGTGCTCTTCTGGGCAGCTTACAATGCCACTTAGAAATTCCAACCAGCAGTGACTTCATCACCCTGAGGCTGAAGGGCCAGTGACATGTGTTTCCTCTTTCATAACTCTTAACACGGTGCTCTACATGTAATACACGTAACAGCCAAAAAAAAAATTTGCTGATTGTCACCAACAATCTCCTAGTTGTTATTTAACTTTGCCTTTTTAATAAAAACAACTTGAAGTTGTTTTTATTCCACTGCGAACTGACTGTGGAGTGTCTCGGAATCTGTGGGTGACTGAATTACACGCTCAGATGAAAGAGGTATTTTTTAAAGTACCCATTCTCTCATTTTTAATGTTTTTATTAGTGTATTATATGCTATAATGATGGGGTTCACTTTGTACAAGTAGCTATTCTTTTTTCTTTTTTTTTTTTTAGAAAGAGGGGAAAGTGAGAGAGACAAAGAACAATTTTATTTAATTTTTCATGTAACTTTCATTCCTCTGACACTTTGTTGTGTATGTGGTGCTGAGGTTTGAACCCTTGTCCTCACGTATGCCACCCTCTTTTTTTTGAATGGAGAAGCACTTCAAAAGCAACCCTGGGTGGAAATTTATGATTTCAAGGATTACTATCAATCATTGTCATAAATTATTGTTAAAAAACAAGGTATAAGCTGGGTGTGGTGGCACAAACCTGTAATCCCAATGACTTGAGAGTCTGTGGCAGGAGGATCTTGAATTCAAAGCCAGCCTTAGAAACTTAGCGAGGCTCTCATCAACTTTGAGACCTTGTCTCAAACTAAAATATAAAAAGGGACGAGAATGTGGCTCAGAGTTTGAGAGCCCCTGGATTTAATCCTTGGTACCAAAAACAAGCAAGCAAACAAAGTATTAAGATCAGTATTGAGACATGAATGTCAGGATACCCTGACTGGCACAGTTGGCTGGGCAGACAACTATGTCAAGATGACAAACTAATGTCTTCACAGAGCAACTCCCATTTTGAGGACAGCCAAAACTTTGGGGTGACAGTCTAACTGCCAACGCTGGCTCAAATACCAACTATGTAAAATCTGAGCATAAACTCAGGCAAGCCATCACATCTCTGTGAACCTATCACCACAAAGGACAATTTGTGAGCATTCAGTAAGATATGAAAAGAACGTGGCAGTCTTATGGCACACAACTACTATTTATTAATTGTCTGCCTAATTCTAATACCACCATTACCCCTACTAATCAAAGCAGAATTATACACACAACAGAACTCTGAGTTCTTACTAGTTTTAGAGAAATAAGTGCTCTCATAATACAATTCTATTAACTACCTTTTAGTCTAAAAGAGTATATTACTAACATGCAGTTATTACTCCAATGACCTTGATGTTTTTCCTCTTTGGAAAACAATGGCTTCCAATAAATCATCATTCTGAGATGAAAAGAAACATAAAGAAAGACTACTGGGGGTTGGAGCAGTGGCTCAGTGGTTTCAGAGCTTGAACGATGCAGGTTTGAATCCCAGCACAATGAAGTATTGCAGCAATGAAGGCCACATAAAAAACTAAATAAAATTGATTCTTTCTCTCTCACTGCCCCTCTCTCTGAAGGAGAGGGGGAAAAAAAAAAAAAAAAAGACTACTGGGCTGTCATGTTAGAATTCTACCCTAGCCAACGATGGTGGTGCATGCCTATAATTCCAGCAACTGCAGGGGTTGAGGCAGCAGGATCACAAGCTCAAAGTGGGTCTCAGTAACTTAGGAGACCCTGTTCTTAAAAAACTATTATAAAAGGGTCATTATTTAAGACCCTGTATCAAAATAAAAAGGGCTGAGGATATGGCTTAGTGGTTAGGTACCCCTGGGTTCAATCCCCAGTACCAATAAAAAAAAAAAAAGAGTAATTTGGAAATGAACTAAACTAGAAAGGAAAATATAAAATATAATGCTACACCACCATCTAGACCATTTCAACGGCTTTAAGGAAAATAAATTTGTCTTTGCACATTTAAGTTATTTATTTATTTATTTTTAAAGAGAGAGGGACAGTAAGAGAATGAAACAATTTTTATTTCATTTTTCATGTGGCTTTTGTTGCTCTGGCACTTTGTTGTGTACATGGTGCTGGGATATGAACCCATATCCTGGCAAGTGCTGTAACCACTGAGTGGCTCAACCCCTCATTTAAATTACTTTAAAAAGACCAAAAAGAGGGACTGGAGCAGTGGCTGGGCTGTTGGAGAGCTTGCCTGGCATGCACAAGGCCCTGGGTTCAAACCCCAGCATCACATACACAACTATGTGTCAGAGAAACAAAGGCCTGATGGAAAAATAAATAAAATTGATTCTGTTTTTCTTACTTTCTCTTAAAAAAAAAAAAAAACCAAATGCAAAAACTTCATCTACATTATTAGAACCCCATTCACAGAAGTAGAGAAAATACGAGTGAACAAAGCATACATATGTCCTAAAATCCAAACACAGGTCTAAAAACAAAAACATCAACAAAATTCCATTTTAAATATGTTCAAAGTAATACTCACTGAAAACAGAAAGTTTGTATTGCCAGAGGAACAGCTACAACAAAGGAGGGGAGCTATTTTGTCTCTGGAATGAATTTTCTTCCTTCCAATTCCATTCCTTCTTCCTGTACCTAAGACGGAAATGCAGGTGAAGTGAATGTACAAAACTCCGGTAGTACAGAGGTCAGGGCCAGTCTTTTGAAAAATGACAGCAGAACACCGCAATTTCTGGAGAAAGAAAACGACTAGATAACAGGCTTTCCTTACTTTTGAAACATTTCAAACGCTAAATATGGGACAGCAACAACAGTTCCAAGTACTGAATCACCTCATCCCCAGCGTCATCTGCACGGGAGGGCACTGAGGATCAAAGGTTGGAGTGAACTTGAACATAAGACATTAAAACTTCCCCCACCACCAATTTAGGTCAAAACTTGCTCTCTGGACAGGAAATACCATTTCGAGGCTCTCCACTGGTTTCTGAATACAAACACACTCTCAAATCCTCTGCAAGGAGTACAGACTAATTACTGAACAACATGCCAGGCCAGGAACCTGAAGGCAGGCCATCTTGTTACACCAGAACACGGCAAGTGTTGGTAAGAGCCATCCATCCTTAATCTCAGGCTTGCATCAATGTCTTCGTAACCTCTTAACCAACTCTCCCCACTCCCGGGCAATAGAAAATTTAGCTATTCTCAAAGATGTAAACAGGAGACTCCAGGCCCCACCCACTCTGTGCCAGGAGAGGGTAGTGAAAGAGGATAGGCCCAGAGGGATAAGGGTGAAGGAGCGTGGCAAAGAGAGGAAGGAGTTCAGATCAGGACAGGGAATGGAGGAGGGCAAGGAGTGAAGGGCAAAACCCGGGAAAGAGAGAAAACCTAGAGTGTAAGGTGGAGAGATAGTAGAAATGGGTAAGGGGTGGATGGGGAAGGAGGGACTCCGGGTGGGGCTGGAAAAAAAGGGAAGAGGAAAGAGCGCGCGTGTAAAGAGAGTTATGCAAAAAAAAAAAAAAAAAGGATGAAGACAGTGTGGGGAGGACGAGCGGGGAGGGGCAAACCAGGTAGAGGGAAAAGGTGAAAAGGTAAGAAAACAGGGTGCGGGACAAGAGAGTACCGGGCGCTGGGGGAGTTGGGGAGACCTCAGAGCGACGGGTAGAGCAGCTTGGGCCGAGCCGCGGGGGTGGAATCCAGACGCCGGGCGGGGGAGGGGGCGGTGGGACAGTGGGTGGGGGCCGCCAGGCGGCGCCGGAGACCACCAAACTTTACACAGACCTGAGAGTGTTTCCTGGAGGGATTGCTCCAACAGCTGCAGCTGGAGCTCCGCCTCGAGGCCCGCGGCAGGGGCAGCCGACCACCCAGTCCCCGGCACCGACTCGCGACCCCCGGCCCTCGGCTGGGGACTCGCGGCGCCAAGCCCCGCCCTCTTCCTTGCTCCGCGCCTGGAAGCCCCTCCCCCCCGCTACCCCGGGACCCGCGCCCCACGACCCCGGGGGACCTACCCCGGGCACCCACTCCCGGTCCCTTCGCCCGCCCCAGCATAAGCAGGCCTGGCGGATCCTGCGGCGACGGCCCAAGGAGGCCTGCTCCGGCGGCGAGGGAGAAGGGCGCGGCGCAGTCCGACTTTCCCACCTTTTCTCCTGGCCCAGACGCGGCCGGGGCGGACGGGACCTCTCGCGCTCTGCCTCCTCCTCCTCCAGCTTCATGGAGCCATGCGCCAGAGTGGGGGCTCCCGAGAGAAGCGGGCCAGCGGCTGGCCGGACGCGAGGCGCAGACCGGGCGGGACGAAGGAGGCCGGCGGGCGGGCGGGGGAGGAAGCGGCGGGGCAGCGGCGGCGGCCGAGAAGAATTAAGAGGTATTCCCCGGGCGGCTGGAGGACTGAGTCAAGCCGGGACCCAAGTCCTCCGGTATCCCAGCAGCCACCGGAGGCAGTGAGGTAATGGCGGAAGAATGTAGGGAGTCCTCCACCGGACCACACGCCCTCTAGCGAGCCCCGGAGAACCATAGAGCGCAGGGAGCCGCACAGCACCGCCCCACTACCGTCACGTGGCCTTCGTCCGCTCGGCGTATTGGCTGGCGTGGACAGCGTGGGGTTCAGGGTGGGAAGCTGCTTTCCATTTGCGGAGCTGAGTCCTAGGCATTTGGGGTAAAAAGGAATGCCCGGGGAGCCCGAGAGCAGGCCGACTTCCCTTGCGGAGCCCACGGAGCCGGGTGCCCGGCTGTGAGGCCGGCCCGCGCAGTGCACGCCGGGCTGCCGGGCTGGACCACAAGGGCGCAGAGCACGCCGGGAGTCGTAGTCCGGGCCGGGGAGCGGCAGGGTGCGGGACACCGCTGGGTCAGATGCTGGCTCCCGCGGCTTGTCCGGGTGCTGCGTCTTGGCTGCCCGGCCCTCTCCCAGGTTGGCGACCCGGAGCTGAGCTCCAGCGGCTTTTCTCCCAAACGCCCACGCTCACGTCCCCTCGCCTAACCTGACCGCAACCTTCTTTTAAACGGCAGGGATGAGTCGGCTCTGACTTGTCTCAAATCCAGCCGAGCACAGCCATGGCAGGCCTTCGGAAGACCAGCCACTCACACCTAGCCTCCCCAGCCTCCCGATGCGCTGGAGAAACGAGGTTCGCCCAGCTTTAGGTGCGGGCCGCTGCGGCGCCAGCTCACCCGCTGAAACCTGAGATAACCTCAGTGGGATACCCACTGTACAGGGTCGTGCAGGAAGCCAGCTAAGCACATTCTTCAGCACTAGCAGAGCAAGGGCCTTGAAAACATCAGCATGGAAAAGAAAACTAGAACTAAGAGTAAACAATTTTAATTCCAGATGCTTATTTGTGACAGCATTTGATCTTAGGAAATATTTTATTATTTGTTCTGTGTGTGCCGAGAATTGAACCCAGGGTTAATGCTGAGCTGCACCCCTAGCCACAGCATTTATATTTTATTTTTTGCCCCGCTTCCTCACTCTAACAGGTCCAAACAGATCGAGTTCTACAGCAAGGACAAGCCCTGGTTTTGTTTGTTTTTGGTACCAGGAATTGAACACACACACACACACACACCTTCCACCCTCCACCTCCTGGTGCTTAGCCGTGGAGCCAAGTCCCCAGCCCCTTTTTATATTTTATTTCGAGACCAGGTCTGGGCTGAATTACTTAGGGCCTCACTAAGTTGCTGATGCTGCCTTTGAACTTGCCATCCTCCTGGCTCAGCCTCTTTAGCTGCTAGGATTACAAGCCTGCCCCACCGCGTAGGGTGCTCTAGCCCTGTTTTAAAGCAGTTTTGTCTTAGGTACTCAAACACACAGTTTTGTGTTTTGCTTTTCTATTGATGTACAGAGGCATCCTTAACATGTTTGTCTTAAAAGACCGAAGGAAAGTATCTAGTAAGAAATGCAAATCATCTAGCAGTGAAACTTTCCAGCAAAACCCTTCTGTTCTAGAATGCATAATGTACACAAGCATAATGAAATCTACTGTGGCCTTTAACATAATTACCTGTGGGCAACAAAACCTAAGGCTGTCTGATGCCTCTTGGACATAGAGCTCTAAAAGAGAACTGGACAAAGTATGACAGAGGAAGAAAGAGAAACACATGCTTTATGAAATGGGAGGTGCCTTTTTTTCTCCCCACAATTTTTTTTTTTAAAAGAGGGAGGGACAGTGAGAGAGACAGAATCAATTTTTATTGGGTTTTTCACATGGCTTCCGTTGCTCTGACATCAGTTGTGTACGTGGGTGCTGGAGTTTGAACCCATGTACTCTTGCATGCCGGGCAAGTGCTGTAACCACTGAGCCACTGCTCTAGTCCCCCACATTTTTTTTAAAAGAGAGAAGGAGAGAGAGAAAGAATAACTTTTATTTAATTTTTCATCTGGTTTTTATTTTTCCCACATTTAGTTGTGTATGTGGTGCTGGCGCTTAAACCCCAGGGTCTTGGCTCTTGCCAGGAAAGGGCTCTAACCATTGACAACTGCTCTAGCTCCTCCCTACATTTTTTATTGGTGTGTTATAATTATACATACTGATGGGATTTGTTGTCATATATTCATACATGCCCACAATTCATAATGTAACAATTTAACTTGCTCAATATCCCTCCCCAGCACTTTTTCCCTCCCTCTCCGCCAACAGGGAGATGACTTTTTTTTTTGGGGGGGGATGACTTTTTTGTAATGATTTCTATAGCAGTATTCATGATTCTTGTTACAGACTTGATGGTGCTTGTTGCTGTTGAGGCCACATTGGTCAGTTTCTCACCTTCTGTCTGCCTGAAAAGCTAGAAATTAGATGATCATGTGGCCTACAGCCAGAAATGTAGAAGGCAGAAAGCCAGAGGCCAGTTTGTTTTTTTCCTGAACAAGAATGCCAAATCCTGATTTTAAATAACCAAAATGAATTTCACATAGTGAAGGTCTTTCCAGCTGACAGTTTTTAAAACATGGTATCTGGTAAGAGGCCTTAGTCTATTGCTCCCAGGGTGGTACTATATAGTCATTAAATAGCCCAAGATAAGGGAGTTATTGGTCCCTGGTTATCAAGCTGCCAGGATGCAAATAAAGGAACTAAGTTGGACTTTAAATACTCCCAAATTAAAGCAAAAACAAAACTCCCTTTGAGCTGTTGAAAGCTGTTTCATTGAGAAGTAGGATCCAGATGCTCCTGCTGTTTTTAACTGCTGCTGAAAGGCAGAGGATTAGGATTTATTAAAAGGTCACTCGAGGTCACCTGTCAGCAAAATTTTGCATCTGAATTGATACAAAAATAAACAATGGAATTAAGAACAGGACAGTGAAACTAGGGGCAATACCAATATGTGCCATAAATATGAAAAAGGCTGTGACTTTATTTTCTTATAGCCTGCAAATGATATGGAAACGCAGGATATAGCAGGTATGCAATTATTAGAGGTCTAAATGAATAAATGAAGAAAAAAGCCCTCCACATAGCAGGTACATAATGTAGTTGGGAAGGGGAAACAGCAGAAAAACAGTGAGTTAAGCCCTCTGCATGATCCTGAAACGTCACCCCAATCCACTGTGTTACAGTTATGTTACTTGTCATCAAAATAACCCAAAACAAGTGATCTGCCTGCCTAATGTAAAAAGTGTTCAGTAGTTATAAGTTTTCTGCACATCACATTCTTTTTTTCTTTTCTTTTTTTTTCCTTTGTTGGAGGTACTGAGGATCAAACCCAGAGGTCCTTAACCTGCCCCCAGCCCTTTTTATATTTTATTTTGAGACAAGGTCTCACTAAGTTGCTGAGGCTGGCTTTTTATTTTTTTTTAATGTTTTGTGTATTTTTTTAAAAGGCAGAAGGACAGTGAGAGAGAAAAAAAGAATCAAGTTTTTACTGAGTTTTATCACATGGCTTTCATTTCTCTGACACTTAGTTGTGTACGTGGATGTTGGGGTTTGAACCCGTGTACTCGCGCATGCGGTGCAAGCACCATAACTGCTGAACCAGTGCTTCAGGCCCCTGTGGCTGGCTTTGAAGTTGCAATCCTCCTGCCTCAGTCTCCAAGCTGAGGGGATTACAGGTGTGTGCCACCACACCTGCTTCAGGCCTACACATTCTTTTTATATTTGCACCTTGTATGAGCAGTGCATTGATGGACTAAAAGAATTGCCTACCAGTAATAATGAAATGAAATTTCACAGGGGATATCGATAAGTGATGTAGATTTTATCTGTCCCACTTTCCAAGTTGACCAGTCTGGCCTTGGCCTGCATTTGTGTTCTGCCCTTCACACATGGCAGACCCAGAGACTAATTTCTTCTGGAGGTGGCACCTGTCTTCTGTGTGTCCTCTACCAATTGTAAGATGTATGTCTTTTCTGTTCAACTTAAAAGATTGTGATGCATAACCTACTACCTCCATTTTAGATCCCCCTTTGAAGATAGTAACTCCCTCACCTGTGTAGGCCCACCTGTGTCTCCTCACCTCTTTCCGAGGACCCCCTGGGGTACCCAGCCATCCTCTTCCGGTGAACTCTGAATCACTATAACCCTGGCCAGTGTGCAGCGACCCCCACCTCCATTCTCTCCCAGTTGTCGCTTACTTCCTCTTGCACCTGCCTCCACCTAATCCCAGCCAATTGCGCAAACTGTGCACCTGAGCTCCTCCAATTAGGGTGAAGGGCAGTGTTGGGTCAGGTTGGGATTAAAAACCCCTCACTTCCTTGCTTAGGTGCGCATTTTTCTTTAGCCCTTCGACCAAAGTAAAATTTCTGCCTTGCTCACCTACACTCGACCATGTGTTTGATTTCATTTATAACACAATTCTACTTGGCCAGTTCAAAGGTGTGATTAGTATTTATCCAATTAAAATAAATCTTTGAATATACAGATATATATATGGATGGAATGTTTCAGAAATACAAAGTAGTTTAAATACAGTGACGAAACCTATAGTGTTTGTTTCTGGTAGAGTTAAACTACATCACTGAGTAGATGTGTTTTTAAACTTTGTAGATCACTTGGATTGAACATCAAAAAGTTCCTAAACTTCTACTAGTATTGCCAATGAAATGAGACAGAGTTGGAGAACTCAAGTCCCACATTCATATATTCTATAAGTATTCTCTTAATGGCTACTCTTCACCAAGCATTTTGTATTGTTTTTTTTTTTTGAGAGATAAAACTCAGAATTCACAAATCTTATGTGTATAATTTGACAAATTCCTATATTAGTATTCTTCCATGTAACCAGCATCTGATATAATGTATTTTTAGTTCTCCGAAGGCTCCCTTCTCTCAGTTACCAATCCCCCCTAAAAATACCATATTTTTAAATTATTATTTTTTTCAATATTTGGTGGAATTAAGGCATGTTCCACTGTACCCAGCAATAATCATTCTATCATTGTAGGATAGTTTTACCTGTTCTTGAATGTCATGGACATTTAAAGGAATGTGTACAGTATGTACTCTTTTGTGTTTGGCTTCTTTTGTTTAATATTATGTCCGAGAAATGCATTATTTTGGTTATGTGCAACTATAGTTCATTTTTTTCCCCACGGTTTCATGGAACTCTGTCATTCAATATACATCAAGTGATCGCTCTAGTATATGTCCAATGAATATGCCACAGTCTGTTTATCCAGCATTTCTTTCTTTCTTTCTTTCTTTCTTTTTTAGAGAGAGGGACAGTGTGTGAGAGAGAAAGTTTTATTTAGTTTTTCATATGGCTTTCATTGTTCTGACACTTCATTGTGTATGTGGCGCTGGGGGTTTGAATGCACATCCTCATGTGTGCCAGGCTAGCGCCATAACCACAGAGCCACTGTTCCAGCCCTATCCAGTGTTTCTTTATTTTTTTTTTTTAATTTTTTATTTTGAGCAACCTTACAAGATTTTAACAAAATAATATAAAATGTGTATAAAATATGTATATATTCTGGATCCAGTGTTTCTTTAAAACAGTCCTCTTTTTTATTTTTTAAAGAGAAAGGGACAGTGAGTGAGAAAGAGAGAATCAGTTTTATTTAGTTTTTCACCTGGTTTTCATTGCCGCTACACTTCTTTGTGTACGTGGTGCTGGGGTTCGAACCTGTGTCCTCACGCCTGCCAGGTAAGCACCATAACTGCTGAGTCACCACTCCAGACTAAAACAATCTTGTTGCCTTCTCTGAGTCTAGAGAATTAAGGTGTTTGTTTTGGTACCAGGGAGTGAACCCAGGGGTGCCACATCCCCAATCCTTTTTATTTCTCATTTTGAAACAGGTTTCAAACAGGTTTCAGTAAGTTGCTAAGTTGCTGAGGCTGGCTTTGAACTTGCTATCCTCCTACCTCTGTCTCCTGAGCAGCTGGGATTACAGGTGTGTGCCACCACTCCTGGCAAGATTTAAGATTTTTAAAAACAGGATCTCATGGCATTTTGTAATCTTAGGGGACTAGGATAGAAAGTAGGTCAGATATGGTTCCTTCATACACATTAAATGTAGAATCTGACCTAACTTTCCTGTGTACACGTATGAATATATCACCAGTCAATCTCACCATCGTGTATATATCTACAAGACACTAATTTAAAAAATATAAAGGTAAATAGCAGAAAGAGCAGTAGAGTAGAGGGAAGGTAAAGGAGAAGTACTGGGGACCAAATTAGGGCAAATTATATTCCATGCTTTTATGATTATGTCAAAATGTATCTTAGGGGCTGGAGCAGTGGCTCGGTGGTTACGGTGCTTGCCTGGCATGCCCAAGTACACGGGTTCAAACCCCAGCACCCACTTACACAACTAAGCATCGGAGCAACGAAAGCCATGTGAAAAACTCAATAAAAATTGATTCTCTCTCTCTCTCTCTCACTGTCCTTCTCTCTTTAAAAAAGAAAAAAAATGAATCCTAATGTTATGTGTAACTGAAAAGAACCAATCACACACACACACACACACACACACACACACACACACGTGGACACAGACTGTAGTTCATCCTGATATTGCTGTGGTTAACAGTGGCTGTTGTATGCATAAGGGTCTAGTCAGGAAAAAGGTATTTCAGAGATAGCAATGCATCTGCACTTGTCTAGCCCCGGGGCTGTGGCACCCAAGCCTCGCTCTGCCATAATCTTATCTGCAGAGAATTTAATCCTCCTGACCTTCAGTACATCAGTGGTGACAT